>CAAKHB010002196.1:71201-126201 GCA_901007665.1 Aeoliscus strigatus
CAAATCACTTATGGCTTCTTCATGAATCTGTTCATTCATTCAATCATTGTTCCAGTCACTACATCACCTGTACTTTGACCTCTGTAATGTTGAAGGTCATATGATGAAGTATCCAGCAGTTCATATAAAATGTGTAAATAAAGCATATGATTGTCTGTTGTTGTGATTGAATGTTTAAATAATTTGATTAAAAACTTAATATCATGCGAAACAGCAACAAACTCACTTGACCACCTCACACCCCCTCTTTAACCCCCTCTCCCCCAAGCTGGAAACCTCTTGGCTGGATAGTAAATCCTCAATGTGTCCCTCTCTTACAGGAAGCTGGATGCGTTCATCTACGATGCTGCAGTATTAAACTATATGGCCGGCAGAGATGACGGCTGTAAGCTGGTTACCATCGGCAGCGGTTACATCTTTGCCACCACAGGTTATGGGATTGCCCTACAGAAAGGATCCTACTGGAAACGCCTCGTTGATCTGGCTATACTGGGCATCATAGGAGATGGTGAGGCGCTTGCACACGCACACACACACACACACACACACACACACACTGCTGCGGTCACACTGCGTTAAAGCTTGAGTATACGCATTTTTCAGGCTTTTTGTGTCGTGTCAGTTGCGCCACTCTTCAGCTTCCCCCACCCCCCGCGGTGTCCTACCTCCTCCCACCCTCTATCAGAAAACGATCAGGGGCTAGTTGAACACACCATTTCATCATCATTACTCTGTGTGGGTTTGTGTGTGAACGTGTGTGTGTCCAACGTGTCCTGTTATGTTTACTCCTCCAGATTATAATAAGCTGTGAGATGGTGCGAATGGAGAACGAGAATGAGGCAGACAGAAATCAAACTGCTGAAACCACTAAAGCGCCTCACCTCACACCCGGCCCTTTTTATTCAGGGCCAACACCCGCTTCCACAAGCACACTCAGTCTGATAATAATTCCTCCCACTCTTGTGTATCACTCCATCGCAATCAATTCCTCCCCCTCTTCCTACAACCCCTTTTTCACTCCACCTCCTGTCTCCTTTTCATCAGCATCCATTTACCACCTCTCTCTGACCCTCTGCTCTCTATCCTTCCTATAATTTTGTGGCCTTTTACCCACCACGCCTTTCTATTTCCCTCCAACGTCCATCCTCTCCTACACGTCCTTTCTTGCCTGTCGCTTTACTTCAGCTGAAACCTTTTTCCACCCCTTTCTCTATCCCTTCTCCATTTCCTTTTCCCCACTTCCCCTTGTGAAAAGCGCTCACCTCTCTCTCTCCCTGCCTTCCGAATAGGTGAGATGGAGGAGCTTGAGGCCCAGTGGCTCACTGGGATCTGCCACAATGAGAAGAATGAGGTGATGTCCAGTCAGCTGGACGTGGACAACATGGCTGGAGTCTTCTACATGCTGGCCACAGCCATGGGCCTCGCCATCCTCACCTTCATTTCTGAACACCTTTTCTACTGGAGGCTGCGGTACTGCTTCACCGGTGTGTGCACTGGGAGACCGGGTCTGCTCTTCACTATCAGCAGGGTGAGCAGACGGAAATGTATCTGACAACAATTTGGTTGTCTGACCTGGATCGAACATCATCTAAAAATGCAACTGGTGTCCTGCATTGATTGAGACTGGAAGGAAAAACTCATGTAATTACACCATTTGGGGTTTTTAACTGCTCAAAGACATTCGTTATCTGTGTATTTTATGTCTCTCAGTCTCAAATGAGATTAATCCTTCATTTGTTTCATTTGTCTTTTTAGTTGTGTCAATGCCTGAAATGTGTCTGTGTGTTGTTCTTCCTGTGCCTGCGTGGGATTTCCTCCCACAGACCAAAAACATGCAGCTTGGGTAATTAGAGACTGTAAATTGCCTGTAGGTGTGAATGTGAGTGTGAATGGTTGTGTCTCTGAGCCTGCCTTTCACCCAATGTCATCTGGGATCGGCTTCAGCCCCCAGTGACCCGCTGCATAATAAGTAATGAATGACTGTGACACATACACAAGTTAGAGGTGAAATATAGAAGGAGTGTGTGATAAAGAAGAGAAAAGGAGGCATTTTGATTATGGAGCCCAGCTGAGGCGCAGATTAATCTACTGCTGCATGTGGACCGCAGGATGGAGGAGTGAAGCCGCTAAGAGGATGACGTGTACACACAAATACACCCTATATAGAGTACACACACATATACATTCTCAGGTCCACAGTAATCTCATGAACTTCAAAATGGTTACACATATGCAGCTGAGCTGACCGGCAGACATGATCACACACAGGCAGAGACAGACGTACACTCAAATGTACACACACAAATCATGAATGTCTGTCTGAACCCAGACGGACCATTCTTTCATTATTCATATGTCATGTCTCTGTGTGCGGCAGGGCTTTTATTCCAGACGAGCAGCATTTCACACATCAAATGTTTTACAAAAGGAGGGCGGTGTGTGTGTGCGTGCGCGAGCATGTGTCGGTGTGTCATCGGAGCAGCTAGGCTGGAGGTTAAGTGGCTTGAGGAAGAACATCTCCTTGCACTCAAAGGCCCCCTTCTGTGACATCATCACCTAAATTTAATTTTCTCGCTGCCTCCGAGCGCAGCTCATCTAAAAAAGTGCTGATTATCTTTTCTTGTCACATTAGAGAAGAAAATGGGGTTAAGGTCTAAAGTAAACATATTTGAAAATAAGCTGCAGATCTCTCTCCCTGAAGTTACCCATGGATGCATGGAAATGACTCTTGTGCATGTTTCAACTTAAGCCACTGGTTTGAACCATTGTCTCTCTTCTCCTCTCAGGGTATATGGAGCTGCATCCATGGCGTTCATATCGATATGAAAAAGAAGGCTCCGGAGCTGGACTTCAGTCCTCAAGCCAACATGCTACATCTCCTAAAGTCTGCCAAGTCCATTGCTTTGTCGTCTCCCAAACGCAACACAGTCCTCTTGCAGCCTAGCATTCTGGATGTGGTATCAGGAAAAGGTAAAGTCAAATGCAGAAAAATGCACACAGTGCATATTTGAAAGACATTTAGGTGGGAAATAATAGATTCTGCTCACATTCCCTCCTTACCCAGGTCACCCTGTCTGTTCTGTATGCTCTGCTCATAAGTAAAGGTGACTCACTTCACCTTGTTTTTGACTCCATACTTTAATCACATTGACTGTGAGTACAAGCTGGCCTTGTGATTAGAGGGCACACACAGTATATCAGCCAACTGACTGGCTGTGCATCCATCCAAACATTCATCTATTGTATCTGCTGTCTGAGGTGCATCTCTCCTTGTCTCCTAGGTAACTCGCTCCATAGTCTGCCTCCAAAGGGTCCTGGTCTCTATAGCAACGCCACCGGTCCACAGGGTTTCCTGTCATTGTCCGGGCGGCACAAAAACCTTCTGAACAATGCTGTACCATTTCCTGGGCAACCGAAGCCCCCTCCTCTCCAGACCAGCCCAAACAAGCCACAGCTTTCAGTTACCAACGACAACGGTAAGACCCGCCTCGCTGGGCCATCCTGCCCGGCATCAAAGCCTCGAGCCCTTTGGAAAAAAAGTGTGGAGACACTGAAGACCCAGCCCAGTGTGGTGTCCTCTGGTCCGGGAACAAGCCCGTCTGCAGCCCCTGGGCCAGGACCTCCACCAATGAAAAGCCAGCGCTACCTTCCTGAAGATACGCCGCACTCTGACATCTCCGAGTGCTCCAGCCGGCCACCGTCACACAAAGATTCTGACTCCATAGCGACGAGGGGTGGATTCAAGCCAATCAATCAGCTGAGGAAGAGGGGTGGGGGAGGTGGGGGCGGAGGATCTAAGATTTACTCCATTGACTCGGACCAGGCTAGTCTGCAATCTGCTCCCCTGTACCAGCGGGACAGCCAAGGGGGAGGTGACGAGCACAGTTACCCTCCTGACCTGTTTCCACCCGACAGCACGTACTCACACCAGGCAGACGCCCCCATTCTGCAGCTGAATGCCAGTCTGCTGCACCACAGCCACAGTGCCGAGGCCGACCTGCACTCCCTGAAAGACAAGAAATACAGCACCTACACACACAGCAGGTATCAAGTCAGAAAACAAACACAAACATGTTATTGACCCTGTTTATAACTGCATGGTTATTTTGAAAAACTGAGACGTTTCCTGAAGTTCCTGAACTTTTAAAAAAACTCAGACCAGAGCGTAGATTTTGGAAAACTTTGTTTGCACGTTTGCTTGTAAAACTGAGAAAATCAGAGTTTTAAGCAGCTGACGTCACATTGTGCACCAGACCTCGCACCTGCTCAAAAAGTGCGACAAACGTTGGCTGCGGCGATCATGGATGCATTCATAGTAGCAGTCGGATTTTATCGGTGCAAACCCTTTTCATCCGTTTGCATTTGCAAATACAGCTGCTTGATTATGTTGAGGAGCAGAGATGAAATGAGATGAAAGGTCAGCCATTCTACATCAGCTTCTCCCTCCAACACGAAGAGTTGCATGCTCTGACCGTGTCTGTGTGTGTTCTTTCCCAGTTTTACGGCTTCTTCCCGCCTCCAAAAGCCCGCTGATGTTAATTAGCCACTCTAAATTGCCTGTAGGTGTGTGAATGTGAGCGTGAATGCTTGTCTGTCCTTCATGTGGTCCTGTGATGAGCTGGTGACTCGTCCAGGTAGTACCCTGACGTTCACCCGCTGACAGCTGGGATCGGCTCCAGCACAACCATGATCCGTAAGCAGAGCAAGCGGGAGAAGATGAATGAATGATTGGCTAACATGGGCTTGAGCTTCTCCGGCATATATGTGTGAACAGAAACTTTTCTGAAAACAGACAGGTGTGCACAATGTCATTTTTGAGAACAGACAAGTGTCCATTTATGAAAATAGCCAGCCACGTGTAAACGTAGTGTTTGCTGTCAATGTTTTTGTAGTAATCATTGTCTTCCTCTCCTCCTCCAGTGCGAAGGACAAAGCTGGAGGATCGTTCGATGCTCCGGGCACTGGTACGGGAACGCAGGGCGTCAGGCCTGGCCACTGCCGCTCCTGCCTGACAAAGCTGAGCGGTTACTCAGGCCTCTACACTGTTCGCTCGCCACAGGCCCGCTGTGATGCCTGTGCCCACCTGGGAAACCTGTACAATATTAGCGAAGACCACATGCACTCACACTTCTCCCACACACACCCTCATGCACACAGTGGGGACATGTTTACACACTACCTTCCCCAAAGCGAGTTGGGCCTGGTGGGCGAAGGCGACGGGTTAGTCAGCCACCTCGAGCCCTCTCCTACTTCCCCGTCTCCTCTCACCACCTCGTCGTCGGCCCAGCACCTCCAGCTGAGTCGCCAGCACTCCTATGAGAACGTGCTTCCAGACGGCGTTTCTGAGCGGCAGTCACAGCCGCACACACACCTGCGGGGGCTGAGTTTGCCCGACAGAGATAGGGAGAGGGAGCTGACCCTGGATGAGGGGGCCTATGCTAATGTTCTCACAATGCGCTCTGATCGTCCGTTCAGCAGCCGCAGCCCACCCTCTCCATCACCCTCCCACCACCACAGCCTGGACACCCCGATGCCTCTCCCCCGCCGCTCCAAAAGTCTCTTCCCCGATCGCCCCTCACACAACCCTTTCCTCCAGTCAGCCCCTGGCACAACTCAACGGGAACCCGCCTCTCAGGCTGTCACTCGCATACCACAGAGAAGTTCCGCCCACGAGCTGTACAAGCACCGAATGCCGATGTCGCTAACCCTCGGTAACCACGGCAACCATCACATCATCCAGCATAGCGGGCCTGTCGACCAACAGGTGTTCTACCCCCAGCAGGAGCCCCCTGTGGTGGCCTACATGGTCCCACCTGCTGCCTCTCAGCCAATGAGCTACGTGACAGCACCGCGAGCCTCGAGCGCAGGCGGCAACCGACCCCGGCTCTACCGCCGCATGCCCAGCATCGAGTCTGATGTCTGAGAGTCACACACGCACGCACATGCTACTCACTGAAACACACGCATGCAAGAAAAAAAAAGTTGTGTGTGTGACCGGACCGGGCAGCTTTTAATCAAAGCACATATAAGGAAAACACACACGCACATGTGAGTGATGAGACGACCCGCTCTGAACTAAAAGGTTAAAGATAATGTTGAGTAAATAAACCACTGCTTCTTTACCGCAACTTCTACAGGGCAGGGGCGGGGCCAAGGGGACGCCTGGAGGCATGATGTTAGATGGGGAGTGTGTGTGTGCGTGTCAGTGTGTAATAGCCTCAAGCGATGGGCAGTGACATTTGACAAGACGAGAAGATGGAATCCTGGCCGAGTAAAAGGAACCATGTAGTCGGCGGTGGAAGGCGCAGAGGAGTGTCTGGGCCGTGAGCCCAGCTGTCCCACCCTCGCACCAGCCTCTTGGCGATGAAAGAGAAACTCCCTTTTTTCCGAGAATCCAAACACACACACACACATCTCACCGTGTCGTACCCTCCCCTCGCCAGGACCTTCCTGTTGCACTATGATTTCTACAGTCGACCTGTAGGTTGTCTGAGCCTCCAAACTGCACTGCCAGCATGGCCTGCAGTGCAGAGAACTAGAGTAATCTGTGACTTGAATGGAGATTAACTATGTCATAGATTAGACTGGGGGCAGGCAGCTGGTCAGGACACACATCTGAGGAGTGTATCGGCTCCTGCCCGCAGACATAAAAAAAAAAACACCTGAACACACACGCCGTGTCCATTTTAGGGAAAACCACAGACTGTTTCATTCTGTTGATGTCAGTTAATTGAACATTCCAACAAAAGTGGACCAATCATGGCCGCCAGTAAAAAGCCTCTCAGGATGAGAGTGTGTGTTCTAGTGTTTCTAGATCTAGAGATATAGCATCTTTGCTTCCTCTCTTAGCTAGCCTTCAGGTTCTCCTGCATGCTTCCTACCGCCCTGTGTAACAGTAAACACACACACAGGGTCATATATGCACACACACACATGCACATTCACAGTAGTGTTGGATAGTAATCTGCAGTATGTGTGTGTGCGTGCGTGTGTGGGTGTGTGTCGATGCTATCAGATAGCCTCTCTGTGCACTAGATTTTATACGCTGCCACCTAACACAGACATTCGACCAAAAGCACTTTTGTACTGAAAAGATGACCAATTATTCGCTGGGTAGATGTTTTATCTGATTTCTCTTTGATGTCGGGTTTGAGGGCGCCGGCGACGTGCCGTTCTGTCGGTTCCATTGCAGTTTGAGAGGTTTTACAGTGTAGATAGAGGACACTGTGTCATATAATACACACAACTCCAATCTTTCTATTTGGTTTCTTTTCTTGTGCTGCACCCGCCCCTCCTTCCAGCCTTTCTTCCAGCCTCCATCAGCTTCTTTCTGTTAATTCCTCCTTAATTCCTCCTTTGTGTTTTTTGCTTCCTCTGTCCTTCCTTCAGTAGATGAGATGAGTGTCAGAGGAACAACATTCAGTTGTGATGTTTAAAAACAACATATTGTTGGAAATTCACTTTATATTAGTAGTCGTAAGGATTTATGAAATTCAACACCAGCTCTTGTAGGATGCAGTTCTTTGTTTTTCTAACAGCTTTCAATGCTGCAAACTTTAGTTTCTGTGGTGAATTCAGCGGCCGAGTACATCACTGTTGCAGATTTACACATCAAATTAATACTCCTGGCGAGAATAGCTGGTACTTCTGCAGCTCTCCGTTGGCGAGAACACTACGCTGTGTTTCAGCAGAGATTCACGTGGCACGGCAGAGAGTTTGCAAAGTGACTCGTTATAGAGGCAACACTCACACAAGCACACACATACACTCGACGAGCTACCAACATGTGTATGAGTGTTCCAGAAGTCCACAATTGACAATGTAAGGGCGTGGATTTTTTAGCACAATGATTTTGATGGAAAAGCGACTTGATGTCCCATTAGCTGAGGTCTATCTCTCTCTTCTCTCTTTCTCCATCACAAACACCGCACACACACATACACACACATATTATCTATATGTATTTACTGGCTGCAAGGAATGCAAGACAGTGCCAAACAAAAAACGCACCAAACGGTGAATGCTGCCCCTCTTCGGTAATCGTAACAGATTTGGTGTGTGAGTTATATGCACAATTTCAGGTTGCAATATTAAACTTATGTACAGAGAAATTTTGTTTTAAATGTTAGAAATTAATTTCATTTTTTTGTTTTATCTGACTGGTATTAAGTGTTCATTTCAATAACAATGTGGCTTTTTCTTCTGCTTCTTATGGAAAAAAAAAAAAAAGACTGGCATGTTTTAGATTCTTGTGTGTTTTTTTTTCCTCTGGTGTGTTGGTGGTTGGGACCTCACTGTACAGTCCTCACTGCTGGATTAGAAAGCACTCGCAGTCATCGAACCAGCTAACTAACCGGCGCTCTCTTCGGAATCATACTCAATGAATAATGATCGTCCAGCCTGTGTGGTTACAAACCTCTTCCCTCCCACGTTGCTCTTTCACTACGAGTCTGTGCTGTTTCACCTCAGATTGTGTGTGTGTGTGTGTGTGTGTGTTTTACACTGTGCAGGCATTTATATAAGACAGAGGATGAAATCCAGTGGTTGTTTGTGGTGTGTGTCTGTGTGTGTGTGTTTGTGTGTGTACACTTTTATTTACTCTCTTCCTTCTTCCCACATAGAACTTTTGACCTGGCTCTTACTCACAAGTACAGTTACACACACACACACACGCACACACACAAGTTGCATTTGTTCAGAGAGCATGTAGAATGAGTTTTGTATGTCCACCATCACAGATTTCTACCACCAACCTTTTTTTTTTTTTCAGTTTGAACCTTTTGAACTTGCATGATGTGCTCGTGTTTCTGGTGGTTCCTATTTGCTGCAGCACCTGAGTTCTCCCTGAGTTGACCTACTGGGCTACATGCACCAACGTACCTGTCCACCCGGGTTAGTGCGCCACATGTGGCCAGAGCTCCCAGCCTGTGATGTCTGATCCCACACAACGCCTGCCGCTGCTGAGGAACACGTGGCTCGGCGCAGTCAGGTCCAGGTGTGCACACACAAACACACAGTGCGGAGGGGAAAGTGTGCGTTGATGTGTAGTCATGTGGGTCCCTGCTGTGCATCTCACTTGTGTTTAAGTTTAGGGGTTTCTATGCTACTAGTTGTGTTGTAAATAATAATTTGTCACTCAGTACCTCTGTACAATCTGTAAATAAGTAAAGGTTACATTTTTCTACTTGTCTGGGTCTCATTGATGTCAGAAAACTACCAATGCTAATATAATTTGATCATTGAAAAACAAAAAGCACAAAAAATGAGAGTAATCTGACTAATTAAGACCGATGAGGTGTGATCACTTCAGGCGACAACTGCAGCATTGGGAACACGTTGTCACCTATGATGAAGTGTATCAGTGATGTTTGTCTGTCAACAAGAATAGGGATTAGTCAAACACATGATACTGGGGTGACTCACTGGTTGGTACACTTTAGCTTTGGTCTCACTTTACTCCTATAAGATGATTCATGGACATATAAACCATAAATCGTAACCATAAGAACCTATGAAGGAGTCAGACAGGCTTCTATAGTTTTAAAAGACAGAAATCCAACATCCATCCTGATCTCCAAATGATCTATACCACAGCCAATAAAACTCCATTACATGCTCTATAAGCAGTTATATTTGCAAATCAATGAGTTCCACTTCAGTAATCAGTAATTGATCAGGTTTACATACTGACTGACTGCTTTCAACTGCTTCCCATGGTCTGTCTCTCATGTGACTTGAGACCATCAGTCTCTGGTGATGTGGTTCATATTCTTTTTCATTGAAACCAACAGTTGATAGCATGTAATGTTTGTGGCAGTGAGTTGCTGCCGGGGACAGCAGCAGTGTGTGTGCTGTGCTTACAGTTGCTCTTGCAGAACTCTTCACCAACAGAAAACCTTAGCTCTTGACAAAAGGGAGCAGCCACCTCTGCAGAGGACGCAGTCTCCTTTTTCAGTCAGTCAGTGATGCTTATAAGCACAGGTGAGTCCTTGGTCAGCGTAGGACAATGCAACTTAGAGATGGTGACAGTGAAGATGAATCCAGTTCACCATCAATGGTTGACTAACATCAGCTAAAACATCTGTCCATGTCTTGGACGGGGCACAGTACAGTTTTTGGATTGAGCCGCTGAAGAGCTCTCTCCCCCACTCTTGAAGGCTTTTATGATACCTCCTCAGTGTGAGTGTGTTTATGTTGGTGCAATACGTGTGTGTGTGTGTGTGTGTGTGTGTGTGGTGAGAGCAGTGTTCTGGTA
Organism: Aeoliscus strigatus; assembly: GCA_901007665.1. NCBI lineage: Eukaryota > Metazoa > Chordata > Actinopteri > Syngnathiformes > Centriscidae > Aeoliscus > Aeoliscus strigatus. The sequence goes on from CAAKHB010002196.1 coordinate 81,457, forward strand.
AAAAGCTTTATTTTTGTATTTTTGTCTCCCTCTGGAGACAGTCTCTCTAATCTGGGCTGAAGTGGGACAAGAGAGGGGAGCAGAAAGGAACACAAGCACATATTATACGTGTGTACGCTGCAGTTCAACACACACCAAAGTTGGTGGATCCTGTCGTAAGCCATCAACCAACTGCAGCCGGAAGAGGAGAAAGAAGGGGGAGGAAGGAGAACAAAGACATAAGGAGTCCCTCTGCAGCTGTCCACACTTTCTTTGAAATGGCACAACATCAAGAAACGCGCTGAGTGTCTGCGTAGGTCTACAGTGCACCATCATGTGCATATGTGTATTTGTGTGTCACTTCCTCTGAGACAGGGTGAGAACCGCTGAGGCTTAATGCTTTCTGACGTTATCCATCTGCTCCAATCTAATGGACAGAGTAACGAGGCTCCGATGCAGACATGTGCCTCTTATTTAATTAATAGAATGGCGCTGCCCCACATGTTAGACTGTCGTATAATTACGAGCAGCAGAATACTTGCTCCGCATTCCCTACAGACGTTTGGCCACGTACACTCAAACTGGAAGGGTGTGAGCTGAAGCAGATAAATGAAGATAATTAATTTCTAGTATTGTCTCCATCTGAGCATCCCCACGGCTTGAGAGGAGTCAGAGTGAAAAGAAGAGACATAAGTCAGAGAGGATGATGAGGGTGATAGCGCTGACTGTGACAGAGCTCCTGTAGGCTGTTGGCTCCAAGACCTCAAACATCCTGATTAACCAGCAGTCAGCCTACACACTTAACACGTGTGTTTGCATGTACACCTGTGTTCTTAAACCACTCTGATTGTCAGAGCGAGAGAGGCAGAGAGAGACAGAGAGAGAGAGAGAGAGAGAGCACAGTGTGTCAGCCTACACACTAAACAAACCCATGAAAATTCATAAGGACCTGACGACGCCTACTCACAAACACTAAAAATACTGGAGTGAGTTGAGCCTAGTCAGAGGAGAGGAAAGGGGAGGAAGAAGAGCGGAGATGAATAGAGAGGAATGAGAGAGCAGCAGCAGAGGAGGAGGCGGGAGAGAAGATGAGATAGGTGTAACATGAACCAGGGGGAGAGTAGAGCAGAGAGAAGAGACGTAATAGTTACATCTACTGCATCGAACTTGGAACAGCTATTCTCAGCCTCCAGCGGTCAGCTCTGTGTGTGTGTCTGTGTGTGTGTGTGTCTGTGTGTTCGCGTGCGTTTCCCTGGACATCATGAGCTCGAGGAAAAGACCAACACATTTTCAGAACCCAGTTTTTCTCAACATGCTGACGTGAGTGTGTGTGCGTTCCACATTTGTTCTGATTTGATGCAGTCCGACAGCATTTTACTGTCAAAGTCGTCCCCCCGCCACAGAGGGAGGGTGGGAGGGATCAGACCGTTTTGGTCTATTGTTTGCCTTCAGGACCCGTGTATCTTCACAGATGATGTTCCGGGAATTAGGCCAAACCAAAACTTTGCTTCTTGTGGCTGAATTCTCTCTGTCGCTTTACTCCAAAGAAAGGGGGGGGGGGGGGGTGCTGACGTACAGTCAGTGAGGGGCTGCGTCCGGCTGCATCACGTCCCAGTGATCTGAGTAGGATAGGACGAGATGGAAGCTCGTGCAGTTTGAGATGTAAACCAGCCAAAGGTCGCTCAGTGTACACAGGGACTAACCTGGCATGCTCAGGTTTTGTTTTTGTTCTTTTGTTTGTTTGTTTGTTTGTTTGTTCATTTGTTCGTCATCTCCCACCTGCTGGAGTTAAGGGTTGTGGTTTTTGCTGGAACTCGACCCTATCACCACCATCAGGGTACAACCTGGACGAGTCGCCGGCTCGTCACAGGGATACATGAAGGACAGACAACCATTCACACTCACATTCTCACTTACGGACATTTTACAGTGATCGCTTAACCTCAGCATGTTTTAGGAGGTGGGAGGAAGCCGGAGTACCCGAGAGAACACCGTGCCGCCCTCAGGTTCTGTTTTCGTCGATTGATTTGATTGATTGATCAGTTTATCTGTCAGTCTGCAACTTTACACTCAAACTTCTGAGCAGATGCTGTGATCAGATTCAACTTCCTCCAGAGGTCTGTTGACCCCAGGAGAAACCTATTAAAGCTTTAGTATTGTTTGCACACTGCTCATCTTCTTGAAAACGGCACCAAAGCACCATATGCTGATTGTGACCTCAAGGAGTATTTTCATATCGATAGGATTGATGTTTTGCTTTCAGCCTGGAGCTGGGATGTGTCTCTCTCAAACTCTGCTGCATCACTTCCGTCCACATATCACTCAGGTTTTAAATCTAATCTTTTAAAATCTGTTGTGAACAATAAACCGGTCCAGTCAACCCCGCCCGTACCTCCTAATAACTAGCTGAACGGCCCATTTCACAGCTCTGACGGTGGACACGTGCTGTTTGATGGATACCACTTTCTCTGTCGAGGCGGGCTTTAAGCAACAAAAGCAACATTCTTTCCTGGGAAGAAGCTATAAATCTCAAAGAAGTGGTCAGTGGAAAGTTGTCATGTGTGACTGATAGCTGTAGGTGTGCCGTTCCCCTCCATCTCTATGCTCTGCTTATGATAATAGCTTTATGCTAATCAGATGACTTGGAATCGACGTAGAACGTTTAGTGTCATTTAGCTTTAATAACCTGGTTAATCACAGCACTGATGTTCCTTCCTGCCTGACAGACACATGCGCAGCATGCAGCATTGTTGTTACTCTAATAGAGCGTTTCCACCTGAGTAGCGCCCGGTGAGCGATCCTGCGAGGCAGGAACAAGGAGTTGGACAAGCTCGGCGTGCATCTCCAGCTAACCTCTGTATGTGTGAGAGCCACAGCTCTACCAGTTCACGCCGCTTTGTTGTGTTTGTTTTACTTTGTCTCTTGTATAAATGATGAAGCTCCAGGCGGGAGTGAGTGAGGCACTCAGCCCTCCCCGGGGGAATGTGCTCACCGCTGGGTATCAGTCCCAGACCGTAACGCCTGATGTCACGCAAACAGGAGCGGCAGCTTAAATACAGGACTGTATGAGATAATCCAGCACTCCGAGGCACACAGAGGTCTCAGAGTTGTAACAATGTCAATAAAAATACACCTGACTGCTCATTAGCTTAACATTCTTTACTCCCTGGGAATGTCTGCAGAGCTCTGGCTGTTAATGACACATTTACAGTTGTTACCTCTTGAGGGATCATCTTGACCTAAAAAACAAAAAACACAAACCACACACAGTTTTGGCAACAGTTTGCTGCCGAGACAAAGACAAATCTGTCACTTAACTTACCGACAGAAGAGAGAATGAGGCCACAGTACTGAAAAGAACATTCTGAGAAAGACTACGTCAATAAAAAATAGAGTGACATGACCATGGTAGACATCTCCTCTCTGGAGTCCTCCGACCCTACAAATGTATTCAATTAACAGTAACAGACATGTACACAGTGCTGCCTCTCCTTGGCAGGTTTGTGAGTCCTCGTATTTTTATGAGAGAAATGAGTTGTACCAAGATGGAAGCTGGGATGAGAGATCAGACACACAGAGAGGAACTGGAGAGCCAGAGACTCTGTTGTCTCTCGATAGGTTCTTTTCAGCCACAAGTTTAAAGTATTCAGAGCAGGAAAAGCCCCGTAGTGAACGCTGGCTCCATTTATTGTCCCAGTAGGATGAGTGAGGGATGAGTGAGCTGGTGGAGTGTTGGGTTTAATTGAACCTTTTCTGCTTTTTCTAAGTATATTGAACTATAGATATTGAATTGGTGCTAATGGTCATCACCCTGTAATTACAGACACAATGAATTCTGTTCATATGTTGTGTACCACACTGCTTGGAATGTTAATTGGTGGCTGCAAACGGATGTTGGCTCAAGTAAGAGACAGAAATACATGTTTTAAGAGGAGAGAAAAGACGTTGACATTCATCACTGACAATCTCATGAATGTGATGATTGACCAGGGCGTCAGGTCAGCAGGGATCCAACCTCCTGACTCGTGTTACACTGATGGAGTGGAGATGTTCTAATCTCACCTCTCACATTTTCTCTTCTTATCTCACACTGTCAACCCTCTTCTCTTTTTTCCACTTCTGCCATAACACCCGTGCTGAGAATTCTGAACAGATGCTGGAAGGTATCATGCAGGTTTCCTGCTCAATCAGCCTAATTTTGCTGTATCCATACACATCTGTAACTTGTTCACCAGCTCTCGTCCGTAGACATTCTACATACTGTACTACATCGCATGGCTGGAAATATGTACATCACTAACCTCCGTCTCAGCTCCCCGTGTACACCTCGGTATGGACAGACCATCTTTACCTGAATGGACTCATCCTCTGAAAGATATCCTGAAAGATAAGACAAGAACAAAAGGAGATACTCTCTTCATGTTTCAAACGCTTTGAACAGCATTTGAACGACGTGCTGTTTAGAAAAAAAAGCAGCAGCTCTTCTTCATGCTGTCGGTCTTCCTCTGCAGATGGTTGACACTGCCATCTTTACGTTACCTTCTTTATGTACGCAGATACACAGTATATGTGTGAATCAAAGACTGTTTGTATGAGATATGAGAAAAAGTTGAACTTGGCCTCAAGCTGCCCCAAGTTAGAAACTAAAACTGCAGTTGGTAGTATGTTAAAGTACACGTCCGTATCAAACACGTCTTTCACTTGAGTAAATCGACCTTCCATCTCTCCAGACAGGCCATAAATTATCTATCTGTTACCACAAAGACGGTAAAAATGGATTCATCTTTGTTGGTGTAGTGAACTCTGCTGCTTTTATACAACACTGACTGACTTTTTACAAAATCACACGGACAGTAAAAGCCCCCAAGTCCGTCCTACAAGGAAAATGACTCCTTGAACCAACGTACAGATAGACTGATAGACTGTTTAACTTTATGCGTCCCAAAGTTGGACAGTCTCGTACTAGAGTTATTATCTCACCAAGTCTTCTAAAACTTCCCAGAGGTCCGATTCATGTCCCCCTCTGGTGCTAAATCCTGGATTAGACTTCACCAACAATGCTACCAGCTACGGCCACTCCACCAGTCTATAATTCCATTATCTGCATCCTTTGATGCTGCAAACGTGGAGAAACAAAGTCAACAGAACAAAGGTTGTAGTGCTGCGTCTCTGCCAGCGGGACGGGAGCTGTCCAAGGTGGTAAAGGAGTTTCATGCTGACTGTGATGTCTGCTGCCGGTGGGACGCACTCCTCCCGCGTCAGATCTCTCTTACTTAATCACTGAGGGTCTGCTGGGACACGCAAACTGTGTGAGCTCCGTTTCTTGCTGAGTCGGAGGCCATTTCCATGAAAGAAAATGTTGCTGTCTGTTCATCCATCTGATTTGATGTGTGTGCACCTGCTTTGTCTGCTGTTTTCCCTCCATTTTGTCCCTGTTATTATTATTATTTTCCTGGCAAGAATGAACGTTCTGAACGTTATCATGCCTGTCTCCTCTCACTGGGTCCTTTGGCAGTAGATCCAGCGATGGAGCAGGCTGCCATCAATCACCAGATCAAGATGTCCACGTGTCGCAGAAATCCTGTGAAAGATGCATCAACTTTCAATCATTTTAAGGTCGCCCACCAGGAATAATTGGTGAAAAATAAGTTTTGTGGGTTTAGTGACACACTAGCCTGACATTACCACAGAAACAACCAAAATATTGCCACTGGTATCACGTCTGTATGACGGGACAAACTGCTTTCAGTTAAAGATATTAAAGTATCGCTGCCAAATAAATTCAATGCCGTGGTTAAATCTACATCTGCGGATGCTGCATATAATCAGAAGCTGCCTTCAGCTTTGAGCGAGGAGATGTGGAGGACACACTCCTGACGGTAAATACATCAGCTCACCACTGATGTTCAGCTATTCTTCAATCCCAGTTTGAAGAGCAGGTCACCAGCACAGCCTCGTCTGCACCTTTCCAATCATCTGCAGCCAGCCTGAACTGCCTGTGAAGTTAGTTATCTCTGTGGTAAATCATTGATTTGCAGTGGGCCCTCTTTATCACCTTTTACCAGGGGACAGCTACAAGTGCAGAGGAGCTGTTGTTGTTTATTTCTCCTGGTTCCATGAGACACTTGTAGCAGTAAGACTGACCCAGGCCAACCTCGGTCCTGGACAGAAATGCCAACGTGAATCAAGTCTCCCAGCAGACCCAAATAATAAGATTGCTCCCTGACTTTGTCACAGGTGATTGACACCCTTTGTTCAACCCGTTTAATGCGTCTGCCCGGTCAGAGACGGCATGCAGACATTGTGCAGCACCGAGCTGTCCCAGATGAACAACGATGAATGTGGTATCATCGTTTAGGTGGTCGCTCAAAACGACATGTCCTGTACTACACAGAGTCACAGTCACTGAGTCAAAGGAGCAAAGATTATAGACTATAGAACTAAAAACTATACAAAACTAAAAGAAACAGTTGAGAATATTCACTAAAAATGACAAAAGTCATCAATTAGTAATCAGATGTTATTCACTTGATAAAGTTATTGAAATAGGGACACTTCAATTACATATCCAAAGCAACGGCTATCGTAGTTTACTGTTGTTTACAGTGATGACCCACTGAAGTTTATTAGAAGTTCATTTGTCCAATTAAATAAAAGCACATTTCAAGCGGTTCAACAGCAGCTCCAACTCACTGTTCAGGGGATTTGACAACTACCATCTTCACTCCCACCAGCTCCATCACTGCTCCCATCAGCACAAACCACATCAGTCTACTGCCCGACTGAAGAGGCAGAACAAACCCTCAGAAACTTGTTTTTTAGCTTCACTTCCAACACAAACAAATCGCTCACCGGCAACGTCAGAGATAAGATGGGTCATCCTTTCTCAAAGCTCTGCCAGTGACAACCAGCTCCATCGTTTTATCTTTGAGCCCCTCTCATCGTCTGGAAATAATTCATTGGAAACCAGAAGCCTCTGGCAGTAACAGACTGTGGCTTCACTGCTTGTAAGTGCCGAGAGTCTGTGGTACAAAACTGAAGGCTTTTTCAACTTAATAAACCATATGCTATTATAAAATCGAACCCTGACACTGCAGACAGGAGCTGCTCTTTCATCATGGACGCAGTCAGTGGCCCTGGAACTTAAAGGTATGACCATGTTATTATTACTATTATTATTATTGTTATTGTTATTGTTATTGTTATTGTTATTGTAAAAATACCAGTGTCGTACAGACACGGTCATCACAAGTGGGGAAATTGTCATGAGACAGCAGCAGTGACAGGTGACACATGACTGAATACACACAATTAAAACACAATTTAAAACAAGGATGAAACAAACATACTACATATTATAACTATAAATGGAAAAAGGATATATACGGTACATGCATCTGTATGTAGTACAACAAAAGATGATGAAGACTAAATAAATGTACAAAAACGATTAACACAATTGGTTTAAGGATACAATATACTGTATACAATATACACATATACATACAGTGAAGTACATCTGCAGAAAACACACTTTCAGATACTGTTGGACACCGACAACAAAAATTATGAATCGACATACTACATACAACAATCAACAACAACAATAATGATTAATTTGGTTTGTTAGTAATTTGATTTGTGTAAATGCAGGATTTCTAAGACCCTGGATGATTAACTCGTCATTACGGAACTTTGTCTTCTCGCTGCTTGACACTTATGTGTGTCACTTAAGTCAGAAATCAAGGAAACTCTGAGAATGCCAACACACAGGAACACGTGTTGTAATGGCTTAAAGTCCACAAATAAAATAGAAAGAGTATTTGCCAGACGCAGGTTTGACTATTTCTGAGTGTATGATGAACAATACCCATAATGCACTGTAGCACACTGTCACAGTGGAATGGGCAGCGCCAGCTGGACTCTGGGGGCCTCATCTGTGTGTGCGAGAGATTCTGATTGGGTCAGCTGAGAAAGTACCTGTGCTTTGTCTGTCACCCCCCACCACGCACACACACACACACACACACGTAGAGGACAAGCAAACATCCATGCATGAAACATACTTTGCATTAAATACTTGATGAGGTGTGTGGAGCTGTCAGCCGTTGTTTTGCAGCAGTGAGAATACTTGTCACATCCGATGAACAGTTTTGTCTTGCGCAACGTCTCCGGAGGCACAATGTGGACGAACGATTTCCCAGCATCCTTCCACTATATTTTACTGTAAGTACACACATTAAAACATACAGCAGCGTACAGCAAGCGACAAGTTCTACATACTTCATTTGAAGCGTCGCCAACAACAGCTGCAAACAATGGAATGAAATGGTTAAAGCGCTTTTATCTAACGGTGATTCCTCAGTGAGCACATTTCTTTTATCAGTTATCAGATGATACACTTTTACTTACTATTATACTTTCTTTTTTATTCCACAAATGTGTGTGAGGCTCTGGAGGGACAATATAATTTATGTATCAGTTTGTCCCAACACATTATTTATGATATACAGTGTTTACAATGAGTTCAATACTCAGACTTTTATGGCTTCGCATGATGTGATTCTCAGCCTGATGTTTGGTGTCTCTGGGCTTTTTCATTATTTAGGGAAAATAGATCAAGTGTTTTGTAAAGACACTGAAGTCAAATAGAGGAGGATTTAGGAACCCTTTGAAAGAGTTTCCATCCTCAGGCCAACACTAAATGACTCTGCCAGTATTCATTTCCTAGATTTTCTCTGACCAGTCACTTGGTTGATGTATCACTGCAGACGCTGAGGGTTCAGGGTTCAGGAGAAGAGCCGAGTGAAGTGAAAACACAGCGTCATGGGCACCTGTGGAGCTGTTTGTCTAATCCCCATTGTACTGATATGTTTTCTTCTATTCAGCCACCGTTACGATGAATCCGTGACTGCTCCGTCAGGCTGCTCTCTCTATGATCGATTATCATTCCTGCTGTTTAATTTGTATGTCAGTTCTCATCCACTTAGGTATTTTGGTCATGTGACATTTTGGAAATGTTTTAATGAGATATTATGCCACTCATACAGTGGTGTGGCACAAATGTTGATGTCTGTTGGAGACCAAACACAAACCGTGTTATAATACAATGCCATTAAAATAATACAAATAATATTGCTGCTTTTTGACAGCGACGCATTAAAGTGTCATTTAGGGTGTTTGTAAAATGAAGACTATAATTAGTGACGGTCGTCTGTCTCACTGCTGCCATCTCCACCAGAGAGAGGACGGGATGCCAGTCTTTGTTAAGAAAGGTGAAACAGGTTTGGAGATGCAAACTATGAGTTCCTATTATGATTGAACGTCACCGCTGATTTAAATACGTCTGTAAACTCTCTCTCTCTCTCTCTCTCTCTCTCTCTCTCTCTCTCGCTGTCTCTCCCTCACACACATACACACACACACGGCAGGTCTCTGGATCTGCACCTTCAGGCCAGATTAGTTTGAGTGACTCAGAGAAAATTCTCCTGCTGTGTACTGAGCCGTTGTACTGTACATTTTCATTCACACACACACACACACACACACACAGCCTGGTTGTTCTTGTATCCTTCATCAATACAAAACAGATAACGTGCGAGAACGACAGCTGATGAATGAAGGAATATTAAAGTGAGAAGAAAACAGACGAGGAGAGGAGATGTAAGAAAGAGAGCATGAAGCAGAGGAGTCTTCTCATTCCTTAAATACTCCTGCTGAGATGCTGCGCTGCTGATCAAACAGCAAGAGAAAAGAGGTGAGGGGGCGCAAGTAGGAGGAGGAGAAAGGAAGACACATAAAGAGCAGAAGAAAGGGACAGAGGAGCTGCCAAGCGGACAAAAAGAAGAGAAGGTAGAGACTGAGAGGTACGGCGAACAGTGGCAGCCATCAAATTAGACCTGGACGAGGTGCAAGAGGGTACAGACAAAGATTTGACTCCTACAAGACACAGTGCCCCCCTCAGCCCTCCAGCTGTCCACCTCTCTTTTTTTATCTGTCAGGTTTCATTTCATCAGCCAGGAGTCAGACCCATACCTGTAAGAGTCTCCGAAACACTGACATCAGCCCACTGGCGCTGTGCTGACATCACTGACAATGACGGCCGCCATCTTGGGGGTTGGGGGGACACGGAGACAGGAAGACCAAGACAACGGCGTTTTCCAAATTTGACATTTCCATCATATCATGCAGAGCCTTTGGACGTTGGAGGCCGCTCCCATCAGGATGGAGAAGTTGTTGGATATTGATGAATGTGTGCTGAAATCCCCTCTGATCCCCAGTCATTTACTCAGCTTTTTCCGTTCATGTGTCACCCTTCTGTACATGCTCTCCTGACAATTTGACGTCACCCTTGTCAGATCCAATCCAGCACCCTCCTCCTTGTGGGAGACGGGTCAGGAAAGGCCATGGGAGGGGGAGCCGCTGCAGCGTTTGTGAGAACCTGATGATGGCGATGTCGATCTCCATCCAGTGTACAGACATTCTGCAGGCCGACATGTTGCTGCTTCTTCTACAGACATGTCCCCATTGGTAAACAAAAGAAACAAATGGTTTAAGAATGTTAAACTCATTGCAGAACACAAATAGCACACGCTGTTTTGTGAGTGTGTGTGTGTGTGTGTGTGTGTGTGTGTGTGTGTGTGTGTGTGTGTGTGTGTGTGTGTGTGTGTGTGTTGGGGGGTTATCTCTTGTGTCTATTGTTTTTATGTAAAGTACTCTGGGTTGCATCGTTTGTATGAAAAGTGCTCTATAAATAAAGTTTGATTGATTGATTGTTTTGCGTGTATATTTTACATGAGAAAATCTGCAGTACCCCGACCACTGATCCCTGCTTTGGTTCTAGAATGATTTGGGGACGTTTTACCATCTGCCCCCATGCACACAGCAGAATTCCTAGGACATCGGAAGCATGCGTCTTCTTTTGTTGTGGACAACAAGAGAATGTGTCTCTGAGGCAAATTTCAATCTCACCTCTCCCCGGCAGCTGCTCGGGGAAGTTCAGGTTTATTTTTCTGATTTTCTGCGACAGCTGACTTGCGAGCAGCTCCTACCTGAGGGCACATGATAAATGGATGGTTTCTTAGTTCAGAATTATGAAGGGAAATTACACTTGTCAAGGTCATACTCTACATATAAATATAACATCAAAATAAAACACACTGAATGAGAATGGATATTATAATCAGTTTGCCGGGAGATCCCTCCAAATACTACACATGGCTCTTTTAAAATACTTCAATCCACTTGCATATTTTATGAACCTGCACTGTGAAATTCCTCGATGTTTTTTTTTCTAAATCGCAAATCTTTCACTCTCTTCTCTTCGGGTGTGTGTGTGTGTGTGTGAGAGGTTGAACAGTGTTTACTTGATTGACCCGATGATTTGAAACTTAAGATCAGTCACTTGCATCTGTGACTTGTACAAAACAAAAGTGTTACATGTGTTAGTTAATGCTTCTATTTAAATGTGTAAACATATATCTATAACACACACCCTCATTAGTATGGACCCATATGTCTTGACTTCATCCATAAATTACTTCATGCTGATTCTTGCACTTATTGATGCATAAATTACAGATAAGACATGTAGACTTTTACTGACTTTGTTCACTTCTGTCAATGTGCCAAAGTCAAGCAGCAGTTGTCCTTTTTCAGGGAATTTGTCCTTCAAAGATGGATGAGCTCTCAGGGTGGAGACATGAACCATTAAAAGGGAGATTAACATCGTAATTCCACACTTTGGATTTGTAAGTCAGCACAAAAGTCTTTGTTTAACCGTTAGACACAAAGCGCCGAGTATTTTAAAGGTGGACTCGCCAGATATTTCAGATCAAATTATTCCATGTATCCATGTCGAGAGTGTAGCTGAGAATTAGATCATTTAGAGAGCTTCATTATTTGTCCGTAAAATTCATTATCCACACATCCACTTCCCAGACGTTTATCTGGGTCAGAGCCAAACACATGACATCCACCCAGCAACTTCCCCCGGAACGATTTCCAGATGCTCCCAGCAGATTCCTCCGCCGTGGGTGAGAGTGAACTCTCTCTAATGACTGATGGCTGATATCAGTGAGCACCCATGCTGCAGCACCGATGCCTTCAAGGATTGAGGGACAAACCGTTTCATACCCGAACACATGTTCACATCGCTTTGGTTCCGAATTAAGACCGAAAAGTCACTTGGCGCATTTGTGGCATGAGAGACACGACTTGTGTGGCAGTTTGCTGTCTCCATACACTAAACTCTGTCGAGCTACACACATCCATCATTCATTTTCTGCCCTTTCACAACATCCGACCTATGCTCGCTGCTGCGGAGCAGATAACTTCCATCTCTCCCACTGACTCAGACTCAGTGAGTCGTTTGTAGGGTGCAGCATCTGACTCAGACGCTGAGTTCACGTTTCTCTCTCGGTTTGACACTGGTTCAAGTGACCTGGGTTCTTTTAGTGATTGACTCATGTATCTAATCATTCTGACACCACAAAGGCATTTTCTCCAGACACATCAGGAGGAAATGAACTTTGTCTCAGCATCACAGTCTCATGGGACACACATCTCTTCTCTCATGGTGCTGAACCGTTTGTCTGGGTTCACTGAAGTGCTGCTGACATCATTTTCCAACTGAATAAACTGAGATTCAAAGGGATTTGTGAAAAAAAAAAAAAAGAAACAACAGGAGTAAACTTTCCTTTCTTTTCTCTCCAGGACATCAACAACAGGAGAGAACTGAAGAGGGTTCAGGGCTCATCCCCTGTTCCTTCACAATCGAACAGTTTCGCCATCTGGAGAGACTGGAGATTGGAGACTTATTCTAAATGCTGTGCGCTGTTTTTTCCATGTGGCGGAGTTGTTCCCCTCTTGTCCTTGTCCACATAAGAAATGTCACTCACACCAATGTTTATGAGTCTTGGTTTGTTCTTTCTATGGAACATCCTCTGTTATTGTGGCTGAGATCAGTCAGCGATCCCATTTGAACAAACCAGGTCAGAAGTCTGAGTTTTTCCGGATCAGGTGTTTATTATTTTTCCCTTTTCAAATCAAGTGTTCAGTGTCTGCCTTACAGAGACAGATTTCCTTCATGTGCCCATAGACATGTGAGTATTGTATTGAGACATAAAGAATTCAGCAGCGTGTCAGGGCAGATATCATCCACCCCCATACTCTTCCACAAACCACATGTGTAATTTCTGAGCAAACATAGAGACCTGTCACCCCTGATAAATCATATGAATTATTAGTTTGCCACCGATTAAGTCTACAGAACCTATATGACAGTCACACCTCTTGTCAAGTGTACGAGAGAAACAATGAGAGTCTGCAGTTGCGTCATCTTAACGCACTTTAATGCACTTACGAACATGAATAGTAGTTAGTTAGTTAGTTAGTTTCCTCTAAGCTGAAATGGAAATTATGCCCTTTCTGCTAAAAAGCTTTCATACTGACCTCCACCAGCTGGATTTAGACCCTTCTGGAAACATACTATGACCAAATGTCTCGCAGATTCCTCAAAACTATTCTCACACTTTCTGCACTCAGGTCAGTGTCCCTTCTGTGCATGAGCTGGTTTCCCTTTTGTCTTTCTCCTGATCGTGACCCACAGATATGACAGTTCATACAGGCCAGAGGATCTGGAGTACAGGAACGTATACAGCAGTGGCTCAACAACATGGTACCTCAGTAAATAAAAAGTCATTGCTCACTCATCTTCACACCAACGCTTACTGTTTGGAGAGGGATACTAACAACATGGAGGAAAGTTAAGTAGTACTAATTTTGCATACACACAACGATGGTTTAACAGCACAAAGCACATCACAATCACAGTTGACACTGAACCAACAAGAGCTTCAGTGCTCTTGGATAGTGACATGCTGCTGTAATTTGTTCTTTGGCCAGTTGGGGCAGTGGAACAAGTACATTAATGTGAAGTATTATTTGCCTCAGTACAGTTAGTGGATCAAAGATGTTAGAGGATAATGCTGCATTCACATGGAATCGGGGAAACGGCAGACAGGAGACGGGGGAGACATCTGCTGGCTGTCCGACGGCAAATCAGGACCCACGTGACATGTTTCTATGGTGATGTCGTATTGTTTACAGTAAATAAAATAAAATATAGCGTTCCAGAAGCACCAGCTTGTCGAGGTCAGCCATTTTCTGAGTTTTCTTTTAGTTTTCTTCATCACATTCCGATGAATTCCATGGCTGTGGAATCTTAAAAGATGTTTTAACTCTGAACGGCATTGCTGTCAACAGTTTCTCTGCCGGGCTCGCCCAAGTTTTACCGTTCTCTTGACAGCTAGCCCACAGCTAGCACCTGAAGGAAGTTAGCATTGTACCCCATGGATACATGACACCCCACTAAACCTCGCTCCCAGTTCAGGTCACAGCACAAATTGAAGCTGCCGTCTGTGAACAAGCACCGTCCAGTAAAACTCATGAGCTGTCAGTGGAGGTTTGCATAGTCACTGGCAGGCTAAAGGCCACAGGCGCTAACGCTAGCCAGCACATTTCCTGCACTTTTTCCGAATGTGCAACATGGCTACATTCAGCCTCTTTAGAGTTTAGCTCCTGTTTTTAGTGAAGTTCTGACAGTTTGATGTCTCAACCAACCCTTTCAGTGCTGAAGAAAAACATCAACCAGCTTCCAGCTGCAGCCACAAAATCCATGACCTTCACACGACCATCTCAACATGGTGACAACTGAAAACAACGTTTTCTTGTTGTTGCTGCTGTGAAGCAAGTGTCCCACAGAGGAACTGTACAGGTCAGGCACTGTCGAAGGCTAATGGCTCATGAAGTCACACCAGGTGAAGCCTACTGAAAAATTTAAAATGTACCAAAACAGAATATCACTCTGAGCAGAGAATGTTGGAAAAATGGAGTGGCTCTGAAGAGAGGGCAAGTGGGACTGTGAGTGTGTGTGTTAGTGTGTAGGTGTGTATGAGTGAGCGAGGACATCGAGGAGCTGATCCTATCAGACTCTTGTCAGGTCCTGTTGGGGTTTTTTATGGAAACTTGTGAGCATGGAGACTTTCAGCGAACTTCACACGTTCGACTCCCCTTCCTGTCTCTGTGGCTCACACACACTCTCTGTCAGTCTCTTCCTGTTTTCCTCTGTCTTTCTACATTTCACCTTTTCTCACATCATTAGTCACTCGTGTCTGTCCTTGTTCTCTCCCCGGAGCTCAGAGAGGATTTAGGCCTCCTCTCCTCCTAGACTCACCTACCTCCTTTCATCCTGATCCTTCCTCCTCCTCCACGATCCCTCCTTTTCTCCGCTTTCGCCTCCTCGCTTAACATGCTTCCTGAGCCCCAAAACACACACACACACACACACACACACACACACACACATACAGTACATACAAACCCATCAGCAGCAACATTACAATCGTAAGGCTAGGAGGAGGAGGTCCTTCTACACAAACATTCTCTTCTCACCCCACCATTCATTTTTTTCCTTCTTTCTCTCGCTCAGTCGTCATCTTCATCCTTTTAGCGCTGTTTTTGAGGACAGCTTTCACTTCTGTCTTTTTGTCAACTCCAGTGGTTGTCACACAAGCCAATTTCACCCCTTGCAGCCGTTTCTAATACGAAGTGAAATAAGCCAGTGTAGTGATTGGTTGAGATGAAAACCCCTCCATGAGATCCATGGGTTTTCTCACTGATGCCTGATGACGATGACCTGCTGTGCTGCACACTGCTGCTGCCCTGTGGCCACCGACAGTACTGCAGCCCTTCTAAAAATCTATAATGACCGTTTGATTTTTAGAGCAGTTGCATCATGACACCCCCTCGCATACACACATCATCACCACCACCTCTACCTCCCCTCATCCACCTACCCCCAACTGCCATGACTCCTCCTCTCCGGGTTGGATAAATTTTGCTGGAAGATATAAAACGTGTTGCTATGGTGATCTGCTCTTTTTGTGTGTGTGTGCATTTGTAGAAGACAGGGAAATACTGGTGCGCAGGGAAGTCGGAAGATGTTTATGTTTGAGAAAGGCAGAGCGAGGAGAGGAAGGAGGGGACTCTGTTTTTGATAACATAGCAGACCCAAGAATAGCAGACAATCTCTCAGACCTTGTGTTCTCATGCATGCCACGCACTCCTCACCCACCATAGCCTGTGCTAAAACTATGAGCCCTGACGAGCAGCCACGTCTGGGGAGTGTTTAACCTTTCTTCTCTGTCTCCTCCACTTCTCCATCTCTCACATCTCCGGGGACACATTCTCATCCTGCCTGATTGGCTTCTGTTTATGTGCATGTGCTAATGTGTGTGTGTGTATGTGTGTGTGTTTTCTCAATTACTGCAAGCTGGTGCAGCAATTACCATTATCCATTGTGGTCCTGCGAGGGATAACGAGGAATAACTGTTGCACCATTGATCAGCAGCTGCCTGTCATTGAAGACTTCCTAATGGTCAAAGCCACAACAGCACACAATCTCTGACGAAACAGACGCGTGTGTGTTTGTCTGTAATGGTCCATGAGCTGCCACCAACTGTCTCTTTGAGACCAGACGGCATCCTGGGAGGCACCTATGTGTGTTTAGGAGTGTGTGAGCTCATATCAGCACAGCCCAGATGGCCATCTTCGAGGGGTTTTCTGGAACATTCAGAAACTTGTTGCTTCTTGTCGTCTCTCCCTCACACACACACACACACACACACACACACCCATACACACACTCACTTCTCTTGACGTGTGAAACAGCTTGCTCTGCTCCTCTTCTATCGTCCTATCCAATAACAGCCTTCAGATACGGAAAGAAGTAACAACAACAACTGTGTAGTGTTAAACAAGAGCGGAAGACACTCTGGATGCGGTGTAAGACAGTTGACGCAGTTCTTTCTCCTCCTCTGTTGTGATGGACAGAGTCAGAGTCAGGGGGAGCACCCTGGGGTTGCTTTGGGCGAGTCCAAAATGTCTTAGGTCAAGTGTGTGCTGATGACCTGGCATTTTCTACCAGCACTTCAAAGATTGTGTCCCCTTCTTCATTACTATCTTAAGTTCTGGTGGTTCTCTGGCCAGATTTAGTGAGAATAGACAGCAGTGCTTTGTCAAGAGCTGTTGAGCGTATGCCAGCACTGAGGTCAAACCCGCTGTCAGATCAGAGAGAGATACGGAACCAAATATCTTATAACACTTACAAAGAAAACTGCTTATTTTACAGAAAACAGATTCTGTCAGAGAGAGCCCATGCTATTCTCAGAATATTCTAAATGTGTGCACCATATGAATAAAGACCTCACAGTACACACACACGCAGCGTATATATACATATAAAATCAGTGGTTATTTGTTTTAAATCTCAAACTAAGCAATGAGTTTCTGGGTTGCATGAGCTCAGGAGGTTGTGCAGGTCGTCCTATAAACAGAAGATGGGTTCAAATTCTGCTCTATCCTTGTTGTGCTTTTGTGTCCCTGGGCAAGACGCTTCACCCACATTGCCCTGTATGAATGTGAGTGAATGTTTAGTGGTGGTCAGAGAGACCGTTGGCAGCTGTGGCTCTAGACATAGCTTACCACCACCAGGGTCTGAATACGGGACTGAATTAATAATGTATCCACTGTAAAGGTACCTTGGGTGTCTAGACAAGTGCTATATAAGATGGATGCTTTATTATTATTATTATTATTATTATTATTATTATTATTATTATTATTATTATTATTATTATTATTAGATGAGCTGTGAACAACATTAAGACCTTGGGGATTTGTGCATCCCATTAGTAAACAACAGTGTTTGGAATGCTAGGTTCCATGGGAAGTAGCATCAATCCTTCTCCACCCTTAAATATGTGCATTCCCCATCTATGTCTTCAACATGTATATCCACACTTATGTATCTACATGTCCACACCTGATAACATCCCCAATGTCTGGATGCAAACATCTTACCCAGGGAAAGCTAAGCAGGACTGAAGAAGGATCTTTTCTTTTTAATCATTTTCACTGATGCCTGCGTCATCTCAGCTGCTTTGATCAAATATATTTTAGTGTCACAACATGGCACTGTGTCAGTATGCAGAACAAATTTCACATTGCTCATTAGCCGCTTGCCTACAACTGTAAACCAATGCACTTCCTGCAAATGACCCATAAAATGCTGCAGTTTGAATAATTTCTTATCACGACCAATCTAACCATTTTATTTTATTTCAGTGTTACTTTTTTAAAAAAAAAATACTCACCCTTTAAAAATCACCCATTTCAAAGAAGAACAAACTCCACTTTCTGGAAAAGATTGTTTTTCTGTGGAATAAGATGATCCTCTCGGCCTTGGTGTCATGAACAACACGAACACTGATGGCCTGGTTGAGGTGAATTTTTAATATCTCACGTCATAACGTCATTTAAGGTCTCTATTCAGTTGAGGGGGAACCCGGATAGCATACAGTAGTCTCCCCCAAGTGGTGGAAACGCTGTACTGCAACTTTTTCTCCAATTAGTTTGTTGCCAAACTCGTTTCTCGGAGCAGTTTATACTACTAGGGTGAGACACACCCTCTCTGTTCACTTCTCATCTGCCGATACTTTATTCTCTGCTCCCTACTAACAGACAGTAACTGAAAATCAAGCCTGCGTGAAAAAAAACTAAACCAGGGTGTCTCACAGAGAACTGAAATTCAGTGGCGTTTTAGTTGTCTACATCCATCCTTTTTTGAATAGGAATACAAAAGTAGCTTGACAGCGAAACAACCATAACAGAGAATCCAGGCAAGGACAACACCACTCACTGAGTTAAGTTAAATGCTTGTATTTTTTAATGCCAGAATCTTTATTGTACACGAACATCCCAATGGATTTGCACTTTTTACAATATGTACCACATAGAACAGCACCTACATGTTTATTTACACAAATTGCACAAGATTGTATCACAAAGCAGAGTGACTGTAACAAAACAAGTGCTGCTGCCTTGATAAACCATTGCACCCAAAAGTCCACAACTGGAAAAGTAAAACATCACAGCCCACCGAAGGATTGCAGGTTTACAGCTGTAATCACCGGTGTGAACGCGATGTAACTCTTTCTGAAAGCCAACAAAACATGATGCTGCACTTCAAGTTTTTAATCAGTGGGCCAAATGTAAACATGACGTAGGTTAAATGCAATCAGTCATCAATGTTGAAACACTGTTACTGCTACTGAGGCAAAGAGAAAAACAGTACTAGGTAATCTCACAGAGAACGCATGTACATTTAGATCTGTAACCACAAATACTGCAACAGTGGCGATTGCAAAAACTGCAAAACGGAAAAATATTTCAATGGAAAAGTTTTTCCTCCTTGATTGTTACAACATAACTCATTATCTTAGTCTAACAAACAGTCAAAATAAACTCATCTGTGCAAGTGGAGCTGAACTGCTTTGTGATAAAACCCTGCTTCAGGCTGCAGAGAACGAAAAATGAGGACAAATTGAAGTCAAACAAGGAAGAATTCAGCCCAGTGGGTGCCGAATTTGCCAAAACCTTGCATCCAAAAACGCTCACGCACACTCACAGTTGCACAACAACCAGAGATACAGTAGCAGCTTTCTCAAAGGCAAAGACAAGTACAACACAGTAAGTGGCAGTACTGCTGTAGGATACGCAGAGCGTAACACACTGAGCAGCAGAATGATACACACACTGTCAAGATTCTGTAGTTGAGCCACACAGCAGGAAGGCTGCTTAGCCACCTGAGGGTCGCAGTTGAGTCGTCTGGCCGTGGAAGAGGGAGAAGTACGCTAGAGGAGCAGCAGACAAAAGAATTCATATTGGATGTGATGCACAAAATGAGCTTGGACCAAATAAACACAGCTGAAATGCAACATTCCGCATTTCAACGGTGATGTGTGCTCGCTTCGGTTTCTGAATTAGTATGAGGAAATAAACAAAGGAATTTTAAAAAACAGGTTACTTTAGATAATTAAAGGGTGTACAAAATACAGGAGGGGACAGAGAAATAAGCAGGTTGGTAATAGTTTATATATCTATGATGTCAGTTCTCATCAGCTGTCCAGTCGGCCAACAAGAAGGGATTCAAGGTGCTGGAAGAGTTCAGAGCATCCTGTTGCGTTTATGAGTTGGTGAGTCTGTGATTACATCACTACAGGGGGCTGGGCCTCTTTTACGGTTAGCCGTGGAATCCAAATGGAGAGCCATCTCCTCAGCGATGAAGGTATTCAGGTCCACGTCATGAAGGCCATTTCTACGGCGACTGAGGGACTGGGCGGGGTGAGTCGGAGAACCGGGAGGACCAGAGCGGACAGAAATGCTTGCCATGGCACCACTAAGACCTGGGAAGAAAAACAAAACCACAAGAGTCAAACCAACATGACACAATGTTTTTGCATAATCCAACTGTCTCCCCTGAAATCACAACCTAACTCAGGTTATCACAATGTTCCATGCTTGTTCACTGCTTCCTGGAACTGACCATGCAATGCTATGGCCTCTCTGAAGGGCTGCAGGTCGGTTTCCACAGAGCTGCCCGTCTCTGGGGTTGATGGTCGGCTTGCGGATACCACAGCGACTCTGGGCGGGGCACGCGTCGTCCGTGGAGGGGGGACTTTTCCACACAGGAAGCTGATGAGGTCTTCTCGCCTGATGGTTCTCCTGCGTTTTTTCACCCAGGCAATCACCTCCTTATTCCTGCGCTGATAGCCTATCTGAATGCCAAGATCATAGCTGCGCTGGCGGGCTTCCGTGCTCTCTGTGGAAAGGATGTTTTTCAGTGCTGGATGTCATTACAACACCACACATATACGAGACACAAGATGTGCAGCAGTCAGTCACTCACCTTTGTACATGTTGGTGACAGCTGTGGCTGCATTCTGGAACGGCACCCACAGAGAGAGTCCTTGCTGTTGACATACTCTATCTGTGGGTGATATTTTATTGTTTGATTGATCAGAACATTCTTCCTACATATATTGCAGATGTGTCCTTATGAATCGACAGTCCACAGTGGCCAGCCATTGAACTCTTGTATACACACACGTAAGAGAAAGCATAACAGGTCATACAAGCTATTATTCAAGATGTGTGTGTGTGTGCGCTGGTGAGAAATTATGTTGTAAACAAGTTAAAAGTACAGCAAGGCTATATTTAAAGGTCTCCTTTAAAGCACCATAACAAATTCAATCATTCAGACAAATCCTTGCACTTAATCTGGAGGGGATTCCTTTGAAATGATCAGTTGGTATTAAGGTTCATGAGCATACAGCTGTGGTGCAGTCTGTGAGGATGATGCCAGGCAGATTAGAAGCTGATGCATCCAACCCAAGCAGGATTTCAAAAGTAGTTAAAAACATTGCTTTAACATCCAGTAAGACCTACATATTAGTGTCAAGTCAAGCGTTAGTAATTTTGCTTACAGAAAACAGAAGTTCCACCCAAACAACCAATAAGTATATCGAAACGCCACAAAACAAAGTAAACGATGACAGATAACGGACGTAAACATGTCCACGTTCAAGTTTTGAAGTTTGATCGCGGTAGCAGTAGCGGATAAATTGTCTCAACAAGGGGACTAACAGCAGTGAGCTAACTCCTCCCTGTGCAAAGCCATTTTGAAGAACTAGTAAGTTAACGGGTGAACAAATACACCGAGCCATGTTGAGCCGTGGCCCTTCGGTGCCTGGGTGGAATCCCCCCCTGGAAAGCAGATTTGATGTACATATACAAGCTTTGTCAGCAGGAATAGCTTCCAATTAGTGGGAGTTGGGACTGGGGTAGAAGGATGACTGGTTGTTTGGGTTTAGTTAACCGTCTAACCTCGGAGCACAAAGCCGCTTCACGGAGATTTTGGTGGTGAGACGGTGCCGCGTCGGCTCTTTACACCCACGTCACAAGAATAACGTTAAAACTTCGAAAACATACACAACTGTGTTGTAGATCGACGTCCAACGATCGTAGCTACCGGAACAGCACTGATAGCCGGATGCATCGTATAACCACTGCTAACATTAGCAGTGGGTTAGCTAAGGACACTTAGCTTGCAGACCGGGTCCCATGGAACCACATTGTTTTTATTTCTACGCGGTTCGAAAGGCTTCGCCACCAGTAACACATCACCTCACGAATGGAAAACCAAACTTTACATGATGTGAAGCACACCTAATGAGGTTTAGCTAAGTTAGCCTAGCCAGTGCCCTTTGTGTCTCTGGTCGTCCGGTAAAATGGTTGTCTGGAATAACTTCGATATGCTTAGTACGGACCTTTGTAGAGTTGCGCAACGGCAGTAGCCGAGTTCTGGAATAGGTGCCACAGTTTCTGTTGATTCTGTTCCGTCTCCTCCTCGCTTGGTTCGTCCTGGTCGGCCTCGGCTAAGCATTGTCGTTCCCATTTCGAGAACCAGTGCTCGGGGCCGTGCTCCTGGATCTGCGCTTCTCTTTCCTCCTTCATCTCCTCCATAGCTAACGTTTGGCGTTAGCTACTAGCTTACAAGCCTCGTTTGTAATATATTAATGCTTTCCTGTGATACTTAACGAGGTATGTATTCTACCAGACAACGACGGCGCAAACCCCGCAACAAGCTATATGAGTTGGGGGGAAAAAACAATCGTTCAGAGCTGCATTGTGTCGAGTCGGCGTTCACTCCGTGTAGAACACCGAGATCAGGAACGCAATGACAACACCTAAGAATGTCCGAGGCTATCCCCGCCTAGTCCCTCTGTATTCTCAAAGGTGATTGGTTGAAAAGGCACTTACACGCGGCCTCGGTGCCGAACACGAAGCCTGATTGGACAGCACTCGCCTTTCTGTCATACAGTATTGTGTCGCATAGGGGGCAGTCTAACTATGGAAATACTAGTTGCAGCGTGGCCCAGACATTCCTGTGTTTCTGTACTATTTGTACTCAGTGACAGTCAAGGTCCGTTTTAATGTGACAGCTTTTAAGAATGTTAGGATACGCCTTATAGCTATTATTTGGGGTAAACGTTGGCTATGTCTTGAAAGAAGAATTAATAGAAGTGCAGGCTGTAGAATAACCTGTCAGAAATACATAATGAATGATACTGTAGTTTACTCACAGTACTTTATAGACATTAACATTAGCTGGACAAAATGTTAGTCCCTTTATTTTGTCCCATCAGTGAACTGAAGGAGGCTGCATTTAGCCTTGCAGCTTTGACTTTGAGAGGAAAGTTCAATGTCTCTCTATCTTTTTTACACGAAGAGAAGAAGTCCAAAGACCATAAACTAACTGATAACTAACTAAATACTTTTGTCAGGCTGTGCACACTGCACACAGGTGTGGCTCTTTCTCTGCTGTCAAGACCACTGTGTTTGAATATGTCTAAGAGGGAGCAGGTTGTTTGTGATCTTCAGGAAGATTTCCAGGAACGAGGTCCAACACTCACATTCAGCAACTTGCACTACTGTGTCCAGGATCGGGGCTTCTGTTGTAAGAAAGGTCCTGAGAAATTCATCCTCAAAGATGTAAGGTACGAGTGAGCCGCCACAGGATGTGATGGACCTTTCTTCTGTTCTGTTGTGTTATTGTACTTCTACAGCGCATGTATTTTGTTTTTATCTAATTTGCTATTCCAGTTGTAACAAATCAAAATCCATTCCTTTCTGATATATATACTTTTTATTTTATATATTATATGTATCCATCTATCTCATGTACTTTCTTCATGTTTGGATACGACTGCTGAATGCACTATGGCTGTTATTCTTCAGCCTCTGACTGTGTTGGTCAGTTCACAGCCCATGTACTTGAATTACAACGAAGCCAACAAATCCAGGGAAACTAGTATATAGAAGAATCAACAGTCTTCTGTTTGAATTTTAAGCATTTAGAGGAATGACAATGTTTGTAATCTATAAATACTGTATGTGATAATAATTTCATTAGTGATCTGACTAGCAGATATTTTGCAGTGGCATCATGAAACCTGGGATGAACGCCATCATGGGTGCCACAGGAAGTGGCAAAACATCGTAAGAACTGTGTATATGTGCTGGTACTATTGCACTTTCTCAAACGCATCCATGGAAGAACTGGTCTCGCCTTTTCTTCTGCAGGCTTCTGGATGTAATCGCAGGAAGAAAAGACCCTGCTGGTCTTAGACAAGGAAATGTCCTGGTGGACGGAAAGATCGTCACCTCTGACCTCAGGCTGAGCTCTGCCTATGTGGTTCAGGTACATAAATATATATTATTTATATAGAGTCACAGGGTTATTTTGATTTGACTGTCCATATCAGTTTTGTGTTTCCAGGATGATATTCTGATGGGTACGCTGACTATTAGAGAGAACCTTCTGTTTAGCGCTAACCTCCGTCTCAACCCTCGGGATCACAACACCTCAGAGAAATGCAGTCGAGTAGATTCCATCATACAAGAGCTGGGTCTGGCAGACTGCGCGGATACGAAGGTACACTACTACATCATATGCTGTAAGTGGTTGAATATCAAGTTTGGACCTGTGAGACCTGTGACAAACAGAAGGCAAAGTTGGTGAGAGATGCTTGCTGACGATTGAGAAGATTGAGCTCATTTGATGTCGTTAGCAAGAAGGTACTGAATACAAAAAATTGAATGTTTCTGTGTGTAGATTGGGACAGAGTTTCTTCGTGGCGTGTCAGGAGGAGAACGGAAGCGCTGCAGCATCGGGATGGAACTAATCACTTCTCCCTCTCTGCTTTTCCTGGATGAACCAACCACCGGACTGGATTCAAACACTGCAAACTGTATCATCAGTCTAATGCACAAGTACAACCACAGCATTGATTATTACTCTCACCTCTGGCGACACTCTCAGCATTTGATTGGTTTGGTGATTCTCAAGGTGGGTTGTCTCAGAGATTTCCCTGTCATTAAAAAAAGTGGGATGATGAAGGGAGTTTGGTTTTTGTCATGCTTGGTGAAATCCTTCATGATCTAAATCAGTAACATGTCTGCTATCAGCTACTGTCTTTGTGTGTTGTAATAATGAAGGCTCGTTCAAATGTGTGTCCAGGCTGTCCAGAAAAGGAAAGACTGTGATCTTCTCCATCCATCAGCCACGCTACTCCATCTTCAGACAGTTTGACCATCTGACTCTAATGCATAAGGGAGAGGTGGTGTATGCAGGGGCTGCAGGTCAAGCACTTGAATACTTCACACACCTCGGTAAAGTATGTGTATTTACTATGAGAGGACTATTAACCTTGTCTAGGATGGTGTAGTAACAAATGATGATATTTTCTTTGGGTGTATCATCAGTCATCCAGGTCAGGATGTATTTCAGTACCTTCATACAGCACTTAGATGAATACAAAAGGCATACCATATTGTGACTGGATTCATGGTGATCAAAGCTGTAGAGGAGGATTTCTTTCAGTCAGAAAGACTTCTTCTGTCCACTGTGTCCTCACGGTTTAACACTTTGTGTCGTCTATTCATTCACAAGTTGTCCTGGACTCTGGAAACTCTATAAATCTCATGTCCATATTATTCCACACTCCTAAGGATGGACTTTTACAAAACAGACGCTGGGTTGCTTTTAGATCTCAACCCATGAACATACTGGGATGTGGTTGGTCCTCCTAACA
The DNA here is from genome assembly GCA_901007665.1 of Aeoliscus strigatus. NCBI lineage: Eukaryota > Metazoa > Chordata > Actinopteri > Syngnathiformes > Centriscidae > Aeoliscus > Aeoliscus strigatus. Next base: position 106,992 of record CAAKHB010002196.1, read on the forward strand.
TGTCAATGAGGTATATGTGTCAATGTGTACAGGCTATGAAATTGAGTCCTTCAACAACCCAGCCGATTTCTTCATGGACATCACAAATGGAGACGCGCAATCAAAACTCGAGTCTCTTACTGCAAGTGCAGGTAAAGGAAACATAACTAAAAGTAAAAGATTTCATGGTGAAATACATGCGGTGTGTTTGAAGGACTTAGGTCGCGCCCTTTCAGTGCTTGAATTTTAAATATATCGGACTGTTTGTAAAATGATCAAACCAATGCCTACACAAAGATGTTTTAGTTGGTAAAGCAGAACTTTATTCTTGTGTCCATGATCCATGCTTTTCAGATGAGTGTAAGAACCCACTTTCAATCAAGTTCAGTCAATCCCAGCTGTGCCTCAATATGCTCCAGGAGTTGGACAACGTGAATAAGAGCATTACTGAAGGGGTCAAAGGCCACGACGTAACAGCAGATTATGCTACATCTTTCCTCTACCAGGTCAGCCATGTCTTTGGGATGCAACTTTTTTCTCATGTTTGAAGCATGAAAGTCAATTATCAGTTGTTAATCATCTGCTGGTGCAGGATGATACATGATGACTGTTTGTAAAGGTTCTCAGGCCACCATGGTAACTTGCTGGGTTAAGTTGTAGGGAACTGGTCTTGCTGGTGCTGGTTTGCTTGAGGACCTTTTGCTGTTCATCCTAGCGGCCTCTTCAGTTCCATTTGTCAGTTTTAGCGCTGAAGAAGCCGCTCAGATGAGTGGTAAACATCTTCAAGCAAATCAGCGAGTCCAGTGTTCCATGATAATTGCTGTGTTCGCCTGCTGGCTGAACTCTCTTTATACCTTTAATAATGGCCATAAAATGTTTTATTTTGATTTCTGTGTGTGTTTGTGTGACACACAGATGCGTGTGGTGTGTGGCAGGACAGTCCTGAATATTCTCAGGAATCCTCAGACCTCATATGCCCAGCTGGCTCTGAACATCTTCTTTGCTCTTCTGGTGGGACTCATTTATTACCAAATGCCCTTAACACTGCCAGAGGCTTTGCAAAACAGGTGCAGTAACCTAGAGTGTTCACGGTGTCTACAGTGTTTCTACTTAACTTCTATGAACCAACTCCACCCTCTTTGAATGTCAGATTCTAACAATTAAATCAGAATAGAAACACTAACTATAAATCAAATGTCAATATAGGTGTGCTTGTTTTAGTGAAAACTGAAAGATGTATTAGGTTCAAGTGTTTTACTTTATACATGGCAGATGTAGGGTGTGTCAGCTCTGAATTTATTTTAGAGTAGGTGAGTAAGATAAGGGGATGTGATATCCAAAGGAGGAAAACATCTTCGATGCTGTAATATATAAATAAATGACATGTATGAGGGAGGAACACATGTCAGGCTGACATTTTACAGCTGAGTCTTTCACCAGGTTAGTCTTTAACATTTCTCTGATAACCTCATGTCCATCTGCGTCCATAACAGGAGTGGGGCATTCTTCTTCCTTATCATCAATATGGTCTTTGGAAATCTGTCCGCTGTTGAACTCTTTATCAATGAAAGGGCGATCTTCATGTGAGTGCTGTATGACTGTTACACGTGTTGATCTAATAAAGCAGATGTGCATGTATACGTAGCACATTCCTCTTTTGGTCGCTACTAAATCAAATTAATTCTTTTTGTGCAGTCATGAGAACTCCGGTGGCTACTATCGGACTTCTGTCTACTTCTTGTCCAAGATCTTTGCTGATCTCATCCCCAACCGGATCATTCCCATCTTTGTGTTTTCAGCCATTGCCTACTACATGATGGGTAATTCCCCTGCATGCTGGCGCATATGCACACCTGTGGTACATATCGTATGTGGTAGCTCCAGCTCCAGCTTGGTTTGATGGTGGCTCCATGTAAATATTCTTCTCATTGGTTAATGCTGGGATACGGAAGGAAACCTTACTGGAATTCAGTCTGGCAGTTGTAAAGTGATGGAATCATGTATTTGCATTTAACTTATTCTTTTAACTCTTTCAATCTCTGATTGGAATGTTCAGTCCTTGGTCATGGCAGAATATGATTTTTTATATAGGAGTTTGGCACATTAACACTCAAAATTGTGTTTTACTTGGAGTTTGAGAGGTTCTCAACCAAAATCTGTGGACAAATCAAGAGCCCTTCATAAAAGAGCTACTTCTTTTAATCGAAAAGGTTGTCCACAAACAATGCCAGAGACATCTTGTATCTAGCAGTTTAATTTTCAGGATAGTAGATCAGATTTTTCAATGAGACCTGCGTTGAACTGGTGACCGGAGAAAGCGGAAGATGATGATGATGGAATGAATGAATTTCTCAGTGAGGATGAGGACAACATTTTACAAGTTTGGAAAAATTGATAAACCTGTCAACAGATTGTGTGTATTAATGAGCCTGTCACTTGTATCTCTTGGTGAGTTTGATTGGAATTTGACACCTGCCTTTGTGTCCACCTCTTCTCCAGGACTAAAGCCTGCCTTCACAGCCTTCCTGTGTTTTGCCCTGACAATGTCTCTGGTTAGTCTGGCAGGAGTCAGCCTGGCGTTCCTCGTGTCAGCCAGTGTATCTTCATTTGCAATGGCTAACATCCTCATCGCTCTGCCTTTTGTCTTCATGATGGTGAGCTACAAAGATAGTGATAGATGTTGTCATGGTGATGTGTACTCTTTTTTTGCATTTTATTTTTTTGTTTTGTTTCAGGTGTTTGGTGGTTATCTTGTCAATCTTAACGCCATGCTGAACTGGCTGTCCTGGTTGAAATGGATCAGTATCTTCAGATATGGATTGAATGTAAGATTTAGGAAGTTGTGAGACTGATTGAGTTCAGTCACTTGCTGCACACAAGTTGTTCACACAGATCGTTCTGTCTCTCTCAGGCTGCATTCATCAATGAGATGACAGGGCAGCTGTTCTACACCAACACCACCATGTGAGGGCTGAATGTTAACATTGCAGTGCGCTGGATGAAAAACCTCATATACAAATACACTGAAGCTCTGTCATCTGTGCTGCAGTATCCCAGGGGAGCTGTTCCTGAAAGGCCAGGACATCGACTACTCTGTGTGGGGCTTCTGGCAGAACCAGGTGGCCCTGCTGGGAATCATATTTGTCTGCATGCTCCTGGCCTACGTACAGCTGCGACGCATCAACCGCTGGAAATGATGGCCTCCATCTGTTTATGAATCCATCTACTATGCACTGTGTCTTCGTCTTATTTATTTCTCTGGTCAAAGATGAATGACATTTTTTGAGAGGGAACAGCAAAGTTCATATTTGTATTATATTTCTAATGAAACAACCCTTCTGATGTGATTTAGATTATAGTTGACCCAACTTTTTTTTGTTCTTTAGTGACGCATTCTCATTCACACACACACACACACACACACACGTGTTGTGGCATTTGACTCCTTGGTGGATAAGCTGCCACTAAGCACACTAGCCCTGTTCTCGAGGGAATGTGGAGTCTCAGTCAATCCAATGAGACCATCCAAAGCCTCTTAACAATGACAGAGGCAACAGTCAGTAAACAGCAACTGTATACCATCTTCTTTGTCTTGTAAGCGCCTTCAGATTTAAAAAAAGGAAATTACTGTAAATTGTCTGAAAAAATCGAACATACTGAGAATATATATTATTTTTTATATACTGTATTTGCATAACACTGATAATTCATTAGCTGTATTAAACAAGATTTGGGGGATAAAAGAGGGACGCACAACTGAAAAGCATTGAAATTAACAATTTTGTGTTTATTTTGCATCTTAATCTCACTTGTCACTGAATTTGAGATACAGGAATGAAATATTAAAAATAGTTTAAACATATGTCTGCAACACTATTCATTTCTCTTAACAAAGTCTTTATACTCGGTATCCCAAAACCCTGTTCAAAGTCCAGTATGGATTTGTACTGACTATCAGGCCACTGTGATTTCATTAACAACCTGATGCCATGATACTAACACGCATGTATCAAACCATGAGGTACAGACATTGCTATCATTGAGATTTCTTGAGATTTCATTGAGATTTCTTCCTCTTCTTCTTCTTCTATTGGACAATTGATGCTTAATGCTGAATTTTCTTGTATCTGTACTGCATTGCGTGCATTCTGATTAGTGAAGTGCACAAACATGGCAATGGTCCACTTAAATGAAAGACTACTATATTTATCAACTTCTGTTCAAACCTTACCAGGGATTCCAACATGATGACGATGGCTCTGAATTAGTTAAAAGGAGTGCAGGTGACTCCCACATATACACATCTCATTTCCGTTTTGAAAGTCCACACTTCATTAACTAGGTACTTCTCATTTCCCCTTCAGAAGCTTTTCACGCTGCTTGCACTCTTATGGAGGCTATTTCCTACTGTCACTGGCATGTTCTCCAACCCACGGAGCCACTCTGTGCATTTCAGCACCACACGCTCATCCACTCCAAAGTCCTGCTCGTCCTCGTACTCCACGTCATCATACTTGTGGTTCTCGTTCAGAAGTGAGATTTTCACAATTGAGCTGACATCTCCCAGTTCAAAATCACTCTGCTTTTTAGAAGACACTCTGCTGTTCAGGGTCCCGTGTCGCTGCGTCGCTGTTTGATGCCTTTTAGAGACATTTTCCCTCCTGCGTCGAGAATCTGTGACTCCAGAGACGCTGCCACTTCCTGTACTCCTGGCAACTGAAAGTTGATGTCGTTCACTGTTCCGCCTCTGCAGCAGTAGAACAGCCTCTGGTGGAAGAGTCAGTGTGAACCGGGCCTCCTCCTGAGATCTGGTCCTGGTGTTCACCGCTGGTTTCTTTTTTGCAAAGTTGACACTTGCATGTCTGTGCTGCTGTGTTTTAGAAAGTGAATCTCCTGAGCTGGATGCAGCCAAGCTGTCTGAGCTTATTTTCGATGAAGGTAACAAGCTTTCCTTTCTCCTTGAATAAAGCTCTGCCCCTGATACTCCTTTGGCTGTGGGCAGATGACTCCTGGGTGGGCTCTTCTTCCCCAGCTGCTTCAGGTTCAATGCTAGTCGATCCTTCACTGAACTCCCCTTATCTTCTCTCGGTACCTTCGTCTTAGCTGTAGATGATGTGCAGTTGATGGGTTTATCCTTCCCCGTCAGTCCTGACACCGAGCGTGCTATCGACACAGGTGGTATGAATGGCATTTTGGAGATGCAAAGGATCAGGTAGGAGAGGAGTTCAGTTTTGCGGTTGAATTGCTGGAAGAAAAAGGAAGCAGGCACGAAGGAGGTAACCGATTTACTAAGGTAGGTGAGATATTCTGGTGCATCTTTGGCCATGCAGGGGTCAGACAGGAATTGTGTTGCGGCTAGGATGCACTGGTCCTCCAACAGCTGACATCCTGAGGATCTTATACCGGAGCAGCAGGAGGGTGTGGCATGGCAAGGACTTGAGAAAACAGGAATGACTGCTATTTTTGTATCTCACATGTTCATTACTCTCAGGCTCAAAGAGCTAAAATAAACCTGAAGCTCTAATCCACTGGTGTCATTAGTTAGGCCACGTTTACAGGTGCACATGCTGCTTAATCCACACATGTTGAGGTGATGATGGAGTGGAGCAGAAAAGATGATGGTTTGGAAAGAAAAGTCATTTTACAATTTTATTAACAAAAACTGAAGGTAAAGCCTCCCTTGGAAGAGGAAAGAAAACATTTATTTGACATGAACTTGTTACAAATCCTTAAAATAGTTTTTAAAAAAACATTCCTTTCAACAACACTTCATAATATAAAAGTAAATGAGAAATCATTGTGTGTGTTCATTCACAGCAGGTCTTCCTCTGCACATGGAGGACCCGTTGACAACAAGGGCATGTATGATAAGCATCCTTGAAAGAGTCTACAAAAAATGGAATCAGGCAGCAGCAGAGCAGCAACCTGGAAGACAGAAATCAGACAAATAAAGTAATTATTATAACAATAAAAGCAGATTGTCGAGTGTGTCTCTGCTCACCCACACAGCACAAACACCAGACACATGAGCCATGCGTGTCTCCCAACTTTGTACGTGACCTGTGTGGTGACCTGAGTCTGACAAGAAGGGCATGTGGTCAGAGCTGGAGAGCGATACAGTTCGGTCTCGTAGCTCACAAACTTTGGCCTGGGGGTCGACGGAGAGGGAGAATACACTAGAGAAAGGACACAGTGAACTCAAAACACCAGCAAACACCAACACAAAACTACACCAGTATTCATCAGCACAAATGACTTGGATTTACAAAGCACAACCGAATGAAAAGAAATGCATACAGGAGTGATTCTCTAAGAAAAAAAAAGTTTAAGTTTCAGATATCTGAGTCTTATCGGATTCCATATATGCAGGATATGTCCTGTACATGTCCACTCATGATAATCTACAAATATCACAGCAACTATCTCAACTGTAACTATTGTGAAAGGTCAGCTTCTGTGTAGAGGAAATAATAGCAATGACCCAAAAAAAAAAAAAAATCAGTCCTACATACAAAATGGAGGCCATTACCTGGTAGCGGTAGCTGAGCTGAGAAAGCAGCTGTAGGGGAAAAGGCGAAAGGGGGAGGTGGTTGAGGAGTGAAGGGTGAGTGAATGTGATAAATCCTTCCCTCCTGGCGGGTCTGACTTTCATCTGCAGAAAAATACATTCATTGGTTTAACTATCAAAACCAGCTCAGTTTCATGTGAGAGGTCATTTACCTGGTAAGAAGTACAGAGGAGGTGTAGGAAATGGCTCGTCCATTTATAGGGTCAGATGATGTGCTGCAGAAAAAACAAAGTGAATGTGCTTGGAGCCACTAGCCGGTCATCTGTGGCCCTCAGGTGAGATGGTGGGTAGACTGATTGACCAACTCTGATTGGTTCATGAAACTATTACCCATAAGTCTTTGGGAGGATGATTGACTGGGGATGGGAATGTATTTGATGAAAATCTGGCATATGACTGGGGTGTGAATACGCAGTTTGGTGGGATTAATTTTCTTTAATTGATTTATAATACCAATACTAATTAATACTAATTCTGTCACAGTGTCTCATTGGTCTCAGTCAATGAAATTTTAAAATGGTAATGTCTGAATATTAAATTCCTCTATTTGGACGATTCAGTCATAGTTGTCTGTCAGTACAGCACATTTTGTGACCAGGTTCAGCATGTTTGCATGAATATAATGCATTTCCCGCATTTATCCGATGTTTAATTTGAAAGCGAATCTCTTGTAAATATAGTTTAGTTTGTTGCTGATTTGTCATAAATCTTGTTTCTCTCATCCAGCAGGTGGCAGCATATACTTTCTTTGTCAAAAACCGAAACACAAGAAGAAGACACTGTACCGTAGATATTATTATTATTATTATTATTATTATTATTATTATTATTATTATTATTATTATTATTTTGGATTAAAGTCGTTTTAAAGTACACATGTACTTCGTGTGAGATATTACTTTAGTCCAGCAATAAACTAAAACAGAATTGGAGTGAAACTTTAAAGAAATATTAAACAGACTCACGAGGGTAATCTAGCTATATTCAACATATTTTTTTTCCCTTTATCGATTCAATTCGCTGTGAAATCCAGAAAGCTTGTACTTTTATACCTAATATAACGTGTAATTAATTGACGCGTTTTCCAATGAAATTTAGGGTAATTGTGATATTGTTGGTCTCTGGAGTTTAACAAGTATTTAAATATGAAAAGCACCAGTCTACCCTCTAAAACCGGTTATATCACTTTGAATTATACCGCTTTCCTCCATTAGAGGCGCACTTGTTCACCACTTGTGTGTCACATTTCACCGTGAACGAGCTTATTCACTTGAATGTAAAAGCTAGCGTAATGATGCTAAGCTAGCTGTCAGCCAGGCATCCACGGGTTTTGCTGCCGAGTAAGCTGCCGGATGCTTCCGGTCGTATCCTGTTGGCCGTCTTGACATTCCCTCATCATTCCTGGACGAATTCGTGTCGACTGACCAGAGTCCGCGAATTCGCGTCCACTCCTGATTTAACCTTTCCCTGATAGCGCAACGTAGCTATACGGCTAACCACAGTGAACACCCCGAAACCGGACTGACGAGGTAGGTTAGCTTACCGGCTAGCGGACTGCACGGGATCTCCTTGAAGGAAAAAACGGGGTCTGGTTTGGAGTATAGAGGCCTAAAAAACATGTGATTAGTAATTAGACAATACAGGTCTCGAAATTACTGGTTTCGCTTTTTGTGCTGTTCCACACCACTGAGATGTTAGCTAGCCGTTTAGCCGACGTGTGAGTAGTCGTGGTATAGTTAATGTTACGAACTGGCGAGGAACACAGCTAGCCGAGTCGGCTGGAGCATGGTAAAACGGTACCATTATTTAGTGACAAGCCGAACAATACGTCAGTGTTTATCCTCAGCAAGCTTCGTAATAATTTATTCTAGTTGGCGTTGGTGAGGAGACAATGCCGTTCAGTGTTGTGATTGACGGGGTTTGGCTAATGTAACTCAGATAACAAATGGGGCCAGTTTACGTTACAATAAAGTTAACAGTTAACTTTCTGTCCCTTTTAATATGGAGCCAGAGAGACTCATTATGCACGTTCTTAGCTAGGGGACGTGATTGTCGACGGAGGCAACCACATCCCCCAGTGGGTGTTCTTAGCGTCTTATCAGCTTGTTGTTACTTGACACACAAAGTTTTGTATGACTTTGCAGGGTTACACTTAAGAACCACACCCAGACAGGATGTCCCTTCATCAGTTCCTGTTGGAGCCCATCACCTGCCACGCATGGAACCGCGACAGGACACGTAGGGCTCCACTTTCCTTTCCTCCATGAATGTACCATCAGCTGAATGTGACTATCCATGCCAATTAATACACAGCTGTTAATTTATTTTAATGACTGAATCAGTTCAGTTATGTTCACCTCTCTTTTTTTGACGTTTTCTTGCAGAAATCGCCATCAGTCCTAATAACCACGAAGTTCATATCTACAAGAAGAGTGGCAACCAGTGGGTCAAGACCCATGAGCTGAAGGAGCACAATGGACACATAACAGGTATTCACTCGAAAATATTAACTTAAGTATTATTGGATTGTTTCTGTGACTGGTGCCTAAACAGATAATGGTGCATGGTGTCACATGTAATTCATTATTCTTCAGTATATTATCAATGCCTGAAAGCCTTCCTCATGAGTCTTGATATGTTAACACTCTGATGGGTGTTTTGTTTTTTTAATTATCTTTTTTTTTTTTTTTAACATATTAGGTATTGACTGGGCTCCCAAAAGTGATCGTATCGTCACATGTGGAGCAGACCGTAATGCCTATGTGTGGTCTCAGAAGGAAGGGGTTTGGAAGCCCACACTGGTCATCCTCAGGATCAACCGAGCCGCCACATTCGTCAAGTGGTCTCCACTGGAGAACAAGTTTGCAGTTGGCAGTGGGGCTCGACTCATCTCTGTCTGTTACTTTGAGTCTGAAAATGACTGGTATGATGCAAATGGATTTTTAAAAACTCAATATAAGAGCTACTTTAGTACCTCTTTAATATATGACGTGGGTTATTACAGTTATTTTGAGAATAAGTCATTGGGGATTTATGCTCGCACCTTTTCTTTACATGAATTACTTATTTTATACTTACTTTTTTTATACTTACTTATTTTATATTGAGACAAGATATGAAGGCAGCGGCTGAATACTTGTTGTCACCATATTAAATCAAGCATGTGTCAACTGCTCCTCTTGCATTCTCTAAAGACTTCCCTCTCCTGCACAACAGCAATCTTTTGGTTTGTTGATATGAAAGTATTTCATTAAATGTTGTACTTTTTTAAAACAATTTTCTTTGACGCCATGTGTTTTACAACATAGGCCTGGTTAAAAAGTGTCATCTGTGTATACTTCAGGTGGGTGAGCAAGCACATCAAGAAACCAATCCGCTCCACCATCCTCAGTCTGGACTGGCATCCCAACAACGTCCTGCTGGCTGCTGGATCCTGTGACTTCAAATGCAGGTGGTTATCAAATGCAATGTACATATTTCTTAACAGGCATGAGATGAATATTAAATGATTTTACACCTGCCAGCATAATCCGTTTTCATTGCTGTTTTATTTCCTGCCTTTTACTGTTGCACCCCTCCCTCTGTGGCCTCCAGGGTGTTCTCAGCCTACATTAAAGAGGTGGAAGAGAAACCAGGCCCCACACCCTGGGGCAGTAAGATGCCGTTTGGGGCTGTTCTAGCAGAGTTTGGCGGAGCAGGTCTGTGTCTGTCTGTGTCTTCTTGTGAAACTAAAAAAACACATCAGCTTTGATTTTGCATTTGAACTAAACCAGATCTGTTTTTTCTTCTATGTGCTGTGTGTCCATCAGGGGGAGGGGGCTGGGTGCACTCTGTCTCTTTCTCTGCCTCTGGCAATCGTCTGGCCTGGGTCAGCCATGATAGCACTGTCACTGTGGTCGACAGCTCCAAGACTGCCAGGTATATTTATAGTCACTCCTATTGTTTACAGGAGATACTTTCAGATTCATGTGTCAAATTAATCTCTGGAATTGTTTGTCTGATTTTACACACATACATTAATACATTTTAAAATATATAATACATGTATATGTGTGTGTGTGTGGTGTGGGTTTTCTTTTGTGACTTGGCCGATTGGGTTGATAGATAAGTCTTTTTAAGCAGCTGATGAGGTTAGATGACGTGTAACGTGACTGAGCATCTTGTTCATCTCCAGGCCTTTTCAGATTCACACTACAGGTGGAAATCAGCTGTTTCTAAAATGCTATTTTTTCTGTTTTCAGTCCTTCGCAATTGAAGACAGAGTTCCTTCCTCTCCTCAACGTCATTTTTGTCTCAGAGAACAGTCTAGTGGCTGCAGTAAGAAAAATACACTGTTTCCACACATCAGTGTGTAGACGGGTACTGTTAACGTATGAGTGTGTGTGTGTGTCTGTCCAGGGCCATGACTGTTGCCCTATGCTGTTCCGCTGCGATGATGGTGGAACATTGACATTTGTGTCAAAGCTTGACCTCCCCAAGCAGAGTATTCAGAGGAACATCTCTGCCATGGAGCGCTTCAGGAACATGGACAAAAGAGCCACCACTGAGGACCGCAACACTGCCCTGGACACACTGCACCAGAACAGCATCACGTAGGTCACACACCAATATGGATCAGTGCATGGTGGAGGACCGATATATTTGTGTGTACAGAAAGATACACAACCTGCCAGTAGTGCTCCACAGAAAATGAAATCTGTTATGTTGAAGATGTGACTGCTGTGATGCTCCAGTTTGTAGTTACAAACTAATTCCACCAGGGGCCCGTTTTTTAGAAAGCAGGTTGAGTGAAAACTTTGAGTTTATCCTGAAGTGAGGACACTCTGCAGAATCCTAATTTCAGGGTGACTGATGCAGGGATGAAAGTTGTCCCTCTCTAGACGTATTTCCGTCTGTTGGAACAAGAGGGGGGAAAAAAGGCCAAAAAGGCCCAAAAGTTACACATGCGTTTTGTTGTGGTACTTTTTTGATGATCAAATGAAATCATGTTAGGCATTAAACTGACAGTGTTGTAAAGCCAGCCAGAGCCTTGGTATTAGCCAATCAGAAACAGGAGGGCGGGTTCACCCCTGCCCCTCAGGTGAGGATCTGTCATAACTTATCAGAGACTGGAGGAATAGTTGCATGAGTGGAGTGCATGAGTTGGTTTTTTTTTAACCAACTCTTCATCTGAGAGTAATATCTTCAATAAGTTTCTATTCCCTGTTGAGATTTGGGTTAATCGTAATGTGATAAAAGTTAAATGTTAATAAAAGCTGTTGTCGCTGACAAACTCCCCTCTCCCCCACCCGGCTCCAACGTAACTTTGGACGATTGTTGTGATTGGTCGTTTATCTCTAACATAAAGAAGATTGATATCCACATGCCAACATGGATGCATTGACAGTGAAGGGAGCTTCAGACGTTTCAAAAATAGATCAAACAGTGAAAAACAAATGCAGATGGGCATGTCTTAAAAACGGACGTAAAACGGACAACGACGTAAAGCCCCCACCCAGCTCTTGCTGTAAAAAACTGAAACTGCCAGGTACGTGTATTTGTATTGTGTGCCGTAAGAGTATTCAGTACAGCAGTAATGGCAAAGAAGTGCTCATGTGCCATCAGGCAGAAGAAGAGCACAGATTTGCAACCACCAGTCAAGTCGGTGGCTGAAGATCCAAATTGTCCATTTCTAATGCACACACCTCCTATCTCTGCACACATGGCATTGCTGCCCAGCACCAAATGGAATTGTTAGCCACATTACAAGGAAAGTTGTTATTCTTTAAATGCTGATGAGTCAACTCGTGCAAACATGGACAAGATCCTTAAAGTCTTAGTCAGATACTTTGGTGAGGATATGGGTAAAGTACTGACACAACCCCTGGCAAGAGAGGTCAAGAAAGGTCAACATTACAGATGAGACCACCCTCACAAACAGTGACAGATATTCTCCAGTCTAAAGGTTTAGTGGGATCAACAGAGTTTTGACTAATAGATCAAATGCGCTCTGCAGGTTTCAGGAAACCAAAAAAAATCTGTCTTAAATAAATTGTGGTTTATTTAATTCGGAGATGAAATGTCATTTTTTAACGTGTTTCTGTGAATGTATACTCATGAAACTCAAGCTTCTTGGTTTTGTGATAAACAATAGTGTATTGTGATTTTCAACAGTTTCTCGTCCTCTGTGTTTTGTGTCTATTCACCAGCCAAGTGTCTATCTATGAGGGAGACAAAAGGGATTGTCGCAAGTTCTGCACCACAGGCATCGATGGGGCAATGACTATTTGGGACTTTAAGGTAAATTAACAATAAATTAGCACACAGAGCAGTTCTTATTTCCAGACCCGTAAGATTAAATTTACCATTTACCATTTACCTCCTCAGAGTCTAGAAGCTTCTATCCAGGGTCTCCGCATCATGTGAAGAAATCTTGTGGGCACCGCGGCCTCACCTCTGCCCCCCCCTGGCTCTATCCACCTCACCCCCTCCCCTCCTGTGACGCAGCCAGTAACATACATAACTGACCACCTTATTGAGTGTCTGCTGAAGCACTGATCAGACCTTAGCACACTCACTTGTGTGCAAACACTTCAACACACACACACACACACACACACACACACATACACTACACACAAACACTGAGCTGACGTGTCACCTCACTGTTGATTTTTTTTTTTTTCGTTTGTTTTTAAAATGAAGGTTAACCAGGTGTCAAAGTGGGACGGTCCTCTGACACGTATTAAACGTGACGTGAAATGTGTGCTTTTATGTTCTCTAACCTCCTGTACCAAAAGCTGAACACTAAAAGGTGCGTTTTATCCAAAAATCAGACGGTATTTCACCTCAGATTAACCTTAAGATGATCTCTGAATATCAATGTGTAGTAGACCGGAGGATGGGATGGTTTACATCCTGTAGGAGGTAGGGTCGATACTCTCCTGCAGGTGAAGCCACCGTTTGAAATGAAGAACCAGGTTATTCTCTCGTCATGTTGCTGGTTGGCTACAGGCAGCTGTGTGTGATGTGATGGTGGGGAGCTGTCTAAACCCTGTGCGGAGTCACGGCTGACCAGCACTAGACTCTGTAGCTACTACACTAAAACTGCATAAGATGGAGGATTTCTATGTAACTGAGGTAGACATTAAATAAAGATGAAGTACATTTACAGTACACAACTCACGTGACTTCTCTTCCTTTGTGCCTGCCTCTGACGCAGTCGGAACTGCTGCTTGTTTTAGGTAGGAAGTTGTTCAATTCAAAGATGGTGAAGCCCAGGGTTTATGGGTTAAACAGGAAGTACATGTGAAAAATCATTACTCAGCGTATTTTGACGAACCTACCTAAGAATTAGCTCTGCAGCTCCACCCACTTTCATGGAACTCAACGTAGTTTATACGCATTCAGTGCTTCACTTTTCTCTTTTTACTATCGATGAGCAAAGTGAGTGGACAGTGTGTTTATCTACAGTGAAACAGCAGTAAAAAGTAATATAAAGTCAGGGTCTTTAGCAAATTCCAGATCTGGAAAGTTTTGGTGTAAATCAAGTTAAAAAAAAAAGAAAGTCCACTTCACGGATTCGTCACAGCATGGACTTGGAAGTGTGGCTCACAAGCCTGAAAAGATCCCCAAAGTTTCTGAAAATGTGTAAAGCTGTTGTACGTATATGTAGACTGTAGCTGGTATTGTGGTTTTGCCCCAAAACATTCTTCACGTTGTTGCTTTGATGCATTTTTTAATATAAAATGAATGTAAGCAGTGTATGAATGTCATGATTTACAATACAATAACATTACAAACACAAAATGCAGAAAATACAAAATACACAGAAAATACAAATTGTGCCAAACATCAGATGAATGGGTGGTAAAGAAACGTGACTGCAGGTCAAGGTTCAGTCTGAAACCACCAGTGTACAAATGATGGTGCTGCCAAAGAGACAAAGGTTCAGTCTGTAGAGTGTGTAGGTACCCTCTCCACTGACTTCACCTTCAGTGATGTGGCATTAATGAAGGACACCTTAAATACAAAAAAACAACACCCCCACCCTTTGCAGTTTCGTTTTTGTCCCACCCATTTTTCCTTGTTCTCTGTATGTAGACGGTACCATACACCCTCCCTCTTTTCTTCCTTTCATGCTTCATAAGTTTTTTGTTTTTTTTTTTTGCCCCCTTCAGTTTCCTTCTCTTCCTTTTCATGCAGAATGTTATATTACTCCCTTGCTCCTCCCTTCTTTTTACTTTTATTGAGGCTAAATCTTATGTCTTCTCTCTTTTCTCCATTAAAAAAAGAAACGTTGATCCCTTTTCTGGTTCATTTTAAAATTTGCTCCACCTCTGTTACAGCACAGCCCTGCATGAACTTCCGGTATGTTTCTTCCACATAGCGTCTGTCTGAGCACCACTGTACCCTCCTCCACTTCCCCCTCTGACCTCTCCGCCCTCCCTTCAGCTCAGCTTCTCTCTTCCTGGCCTCACTGTGTCGTTGGCTTTCGCGTTGACTGGCCAGAGTCCGCGAGCTGAATACCCCTCCTTTATTTAATCTGCCACCTTACTCTTCCTCTCTCTCCTGCGCCGCAGCTCTTCACCCATTCATCTCTGTCCTGTCCTCAGGGTAAGTAGCCTAGAAAAGAATTTGTGGATGACTGAGCATGTTTACGTCAGTAATACACTTTGTGCACACTTCCACACTGTGGGGGCTGTGCATTGTAAAGTGAAGCGTGCAACACTCAGAGTTCAGAACTTTTCACATTTGATTTCAAGTCCCAGGCTGACAGGTCATTTCCTGGGTGTGTGCTCTCACTGTACATGTGTATGGGGGATGTGCATTACTGTTGACCTGCATCATTCCTCTCATGCCTCTGCTGGTCTGGATTCCATTAGCATAACCTGAGATTAGATACGTGTGTTTCTCATTGGGCAGCCGATGTGGTAACTCTGATAAAGTAACTTAGAATGTCTGCGTGAACTTACAACTGATTTTTTCTGTGTTGTCTTTCACTCCTTTTTAGGACACTGTAGATTCCCACCTCTGTTTTTTGAGACAGTTATCTCCCAGCTCACCAGTCGCTGGTTCCTCCCATCATTTCCTGGTCTGACTTTAACATCGGACTGGCCATGGCGTACCATAGCTTCCTGCTGGAACCCATTAGCTGTCATGCATGGAACAAAGATCGAACCCGTAAGTCCGCCCACCTTCTCTGGCATTTTACTATTTATGTCTTTTCATCTGTAAACTCTTATTCAAAGACATCATGGAACATCTCGTCATCTTTCCCAGAGAATATATACTGTGTGCATTGGAGCGTTGTGATTGGGTAGTCAGAGAAGGAATTTCCTGTTTCCTGTTGGGGAGCCTCTCTGAGAGGTTCTTGAGCTTGATTATCTGCAGGAAACTTGGCCATATTTGGCCGTTTTGATGAGCGCTCTGGTTTCTGTGCAAAGAGGATGTAGTGGTAAAGTCATACAGTGTTTGCTCAACTTCAAAGCTTGTGGGCTGGACACTCATGAACCAGAAATGCACACTGAAGCACTGACATGTCTGTTCTCAGCTCAGACACATCCGCTGACTAACACACATGCAGTTTGCTGCAAGTTGGAAAAGAATCTTTTCTTGCATCTGTTAAAGATGCCACGTGTCCGCCTGCAGGCACAGACTTATATGTCTGTAGTTTTCTTTGTTCTCCTGCGCCCAGTCAGCTGCTCCCACTGCGCCATGGATCAGCCAGTCATAAACATCTCAGCTCAGTCATGTGAAACTCCATGTTCAGCTGATCTGCATCACATTTCCTGTATGTGTCTCAGAGATCGCTTTCTGCCCCAACAACCATGAGGTCCACATCTATAAGAAAGACGGCACCAAGTGGACCAAGATCCATGAGCTGAAGGAACATAATGGACAGGTGACAGGTGAGACACACGTACACGTTCATCATGTTTAATGTATAAACCCTGTTTGGCATTTTAGAGTCTAAAGTTAACTGTATATTACTTCCATTGCTGTGTGTTTCTTATTCTTATTTTCTTACCAGTGGTATCCGATAAGTCACGGTAGTTTCTCCCCCCTCCAGGTATTGACTGGGCTGCAGAGAGTAACCGCATAGTTACTTGTGGAGCAGACCGCAATGCCTATGTGTGGACCCTTAAAGAGGGCGCATGGAAGCCGACCCTGGTCATCCTCAGGATCAATCGTGCGGCGCGCTGTGTGAAGTGGTCGCCACGTGAGAACAAATTTGCCGTAGGCAGCGGCTCTCGCCTCATCTCCATCTGCTACTTTGAGCAGGAGAATGACTGGTGAGACGTCCTGCCCTTTAATTTGCATAAAGCGCTGCAGTTGACTTGTGTGAGCTGGACCTTTCAGCTCACCGTTTGTTTCTCTCACAGGTGGGTATGCAAGCACATCAAGAAGCCGATCCGCTCCACTATCCTCAGTCTGGACTGGCATCCCAACAACGTCCTGCTGGCTGCGGGATCCTGTGACTTCAAATGCAGGTATCAGAGTTTCAAACAATATTTTTGGAAGGATTCTCTAAAGGTGTTTTTCTATTGGTATCTCTGCGGTTTTGTCCATCCCTCAAACTCAAAGCCGTGGTGCATAGATTAGTAAACCCTCAGCTGTCACTCTAGTAAAGACATCTATATAATTGAACTTTCCCGTTAACATCTGACTTAAATTCAACCCCCCCAACCTGCCTTCAGGGTGTTTTCAGCCTACATAAAAGAGGTGGAGGAGAAGCCCGGCCCTACTCCCTGGGGCAGCAAGATGCCGTTTGGAGAGATGATGTTTGAGTCCGGTGGGTCTGGAGCTGAGGGTCAGACCTCAGCAGGAGGGGGCGGCTGGGTGCACAGTGTGTGCTTCTCACACTCAGGCAACCGCCTGGCCTGGACCTCCCATGACTCCACAGTGTCTGTTGCAGAGGGCGGCAAGACCAGCACGTAAGAGAGGGCGGGGCGGCATTCCTGTGTCTGTGTGTACAGAATATGTGTGTTTTGGTGGACGCTCTAACCTTGTCCCTGTTTGCCTCAGGGTGAGCAGCCTGAGCTCCGAGACACTTCCTCTGCTGTGTGTCACATTCATCACGGAGAACAGTTTAGTTGCAGCTGTAAGTATTCATATCGTATCCGCTTGTTTTTCACATCAGGTTATTCTACTTTATTTCTAATTTATATGAGTGGTCAATTTATAGACTCATCCAAATACTTGAAGTGTGCCAGAACCCTGTCCATCAATTTAACCATGGTATACTCATCTTCAAATCTAGACTAAACACATATTTATTTAGAATGGCTTTTAATACCCAAGCGTTTGGTGACACTTTGATTTATTTTTAATGATTTTACTTATTTATTCTTTTATTCTATTTTATTGCCTTTACTGTTTTTTATCTCTGTATTTGTAAAGGGCTGTATGAATGAAGAATATTTACATTTATTGTGCATACTATTGCTTTAAAACCAGTAGATTGCACTGGTCCACAGTCCAGTAAATACAAACTGTAAATGTGTTTAGCATGCTCGCTGTCAGTGTCATATTAGCACGTCGCTGTGCAGCTCAGACTCAGTTTCCTCACACAGTGCGTTTCTGTTCCTTCAGGGCCACGACTGTTACCCAATGTTGTTTGTGTTTGATGCCACCAAAGGAGTGTTGACATTTGGCGGCAAACTGGATGTTCCTAAGCAGGCGTCCCAGAAGGGCATTAGTGCCAGAGAACGTTTCCAGAACCTGGATCGCCGAGCCTCTGAGACCCAGAGCACTGACAAGGACCTGAACAGTCTCCATAAGAACAGCATCAGGTCTGCCAAGGGAAGAGTTTCTGTCCAACGTGTAGATGAGTTTTCATTTTAAGGAAACAGGAAGTGAAATCTTGGGAATGGGACTGCAATGTTTCAAACATCATTCTAGCTGTTGTTTGTTGTCATTAGTGATTCAGAGTGAAACTTCTGTTTGACTCTTTAATGTATATTTCAGCCAAATCTCAGTGCTGGAAGGAGGACGAAACAAGTGCACCAGGTTCTGCACCACTGGCATGGATGGAGGAATGGGCATCTGGGATGTCAAGGTAAGGCACACACACACACACACACGCACGCACACGCACACGCAAGAAATTGTTGTTGATTTTTTACAAATACATTTTCCCCCTCTTTTTTCAGACTCTGGAGTCTGCTATGAAGAACTTAAAGATTGTCTGAAGTGAAGTTTACATGATCTCAATCCAGTGTATTGTAATCGGGAGATATGAAGAGAACTGCTACCTTATTCTACTTCTTGGCCATATTTTAATCAGGTCACATGATCAGACATGGCTCATACTTTGTTTTCCATCCCTCTGAATCACTCGGCTGAACTTCTAATATAGAGCTCCTTTCTTGTCTTTATCTAAGACTGTTTTATTCCAGTTTCAAAGCAACATTTATGTAGTTGTCATGTTTTTTGTACCTTTGAAACTCTCCCCTCACACTCAAATAGTCCCAACTTACATTCTGATATATTGTCATTTACATACATTTCCAGCACTCCAGCTTCAACTGGTCTACTTGCACTCAGGCTGCTTCTGCGTGTTTGCAGAAGTTGTTGCGTTTTTTTTGGCTTCTCTCAGATTTTGTTTCCTAAAACGTTTAAAAGCCCGAAAATAGAAAATCAGGTTTCGTGTTGACCAGTGAAAGGATTCATGCAGCCTTG
>CAAKHB010002196.1:127448-140643 GCA_901007665.1 Aeoliscus strigatus
CACATCAAAATAACAATTCATTTAATATTATATAACTATGACTGGGCATTGATAAAGTTATCCTGCCATAAGAGGATGGGTGGAGGTGGTTATTTAAAATTGAAAATGACAGTTGACACCGCCTATTTCGTTGTACCTACACACCTACGCAATTGATATGACAGTAACCTTTTTCTTTTTTGATAAATCATTCCAAATTCAATGGGGCGGCAGTCTGGGAGTCAGCTGGGACAGCAGGAAGTCTCTACATCACGTTTGTTTGCGACATTAGAACACATCACCATCATCTTCCTCCGTCTGCCTCCAACTCTATGCCTGCACCGCCACCTACAGGCCTCTGCAGGGACTGCAGCACATCGGCGCCCTCCGTGCGTAATCGGTCCGTGTAGAACAGAATGTGGCAGCCTTCACCGGCGCAAACAGCTCTCGTCACGATGAAGTGAAGCGGCGACCGGAGCTCCGGTGCAGATAAACCACACACACCCCAGTCTCGGTTCCATCCCCGACGCCCACACTTCCGGACCGGTCCTCTGGAGGCAGCTGGGTCGGGATGCATCCGCCTCTCGGTGCTGATTGATGCCAGGTTAAGACGACGACGTCTTCCCCGTGAAACGGCGACGTGTTTCTGTGAATGTACAATTGTAGCGTCAGCAGCAGAGATCTGATCCGCTGTCAACAAGTCGGAGGGGTTGAAGGCCATCGTGAAGTGTCTGCTGTCAACTGTTGCTGATTCCCCCTGTAAATGAATCTTGTAAGGTACGTGAACCGATTTATAATCTGATCGAATCAGCATCGTTTATCACATAGCACTGTGAAAGCAGCATCTGGAAAGGGTGGATTCGAATACATTTCGTCCCTGTATTGTTTATTCTGATATCATGACATGGATGTTGGTTCTTGACGTCTCAGCCTCTGCTCCTCTTGCTCCTTCCTCTTTTCTTTCAGTCAAAGTACTTCTCTGAGACACACTAGGCCACATCTGTCCTCCGTGGCCTCAGCCTCTGTGTACAGGGGAGAGGCTCTGCGTGTGGGTTATTTTCTGTGGGAAGTGTTTAAAGAGGGCTCAGCAGAGCTGCCAGAAACAATTACTATCTCGTATATCGATGCCTTGAAGACCCACGAACAGTCCAGCATCCACATCTGAGAGGCTTGAACCAACACATTTAGGAACACAAATTATTCATCCATGTAAGATGATCACTGTACTTAAGATCCTGTAAATCCAATTAGAGGCCACAAGCAGCTGACACACAGAGTCTGACATGGAAAGGCATTTGTAGAAAGTCAATGTGCATGTGTGACATGGATTGAGGCTGCAGACACAGTAATGCAGATGGACATGACAACAGTCCAGCAGGTGTACACAGCCTCTGTTCCTTCAACTGTTAGAGGATCACATTTAGCAAGTTAGGACTTCAGGATGTCATGGTCATAATTTTTCTAGAAAATACAATTCTATGCATTGATAGATAGATATTTGCCTGAACGATTTATGTTTATTGACTTGTCATTTGATTAATACGGAATAAGAAGACCAGACACTGAAGGACTCCTGTCACGTTAGCGCAAGAGGAAACTCTGTCTTATATGTAGGACACAACATAGACAATCACAGCCATCATCGTTGCCGTTGTACACTTCTTCATTCGGTACACATTGATGCTCAGCACTGAATTCATGTGGTGGTTTTCACTGAATAATAACTGACAACAGAACAGCAGAGAACTTTTGTTCTTTGGCCATGTGAGAACCGTGATGATTCTGCGGCTCTGCCCCTCTCATTTCTGTCCAGCGAGTGTGTTTCTCTGTCTGGCCTCTGGCCTGCTAATTATCACCCAGCTTGATAAAGCCATTAATGACCCAGCCAAGCCTGCTGGGCCTGGCACCGAGAGACTCAGTCAGACCAGGCCAGTGTTGGATATCAGCTGAGGACGCCGTTACTGAGGACAGGCTGGTCTGTTTCTAGGCTGGGTCAGTTCATAATAATAGCTCTGAATGGGTGTCAGTCTAAAAGCAGCTGCTGGAGGAAAGGGAACACACAGTGAAGTGAAGAGAAAAGAAAGATCCTGGTCCTGTGGGTTGAAACCTGGTTGAACTCTGTGAGGTTATCTTTTTTTGTATTTCAGATCAGGAGTGATAAAATACACCAATGCTTTGGGGATTTATTTAAATTGAAACCTGAAACAGATGATCATCAAGAAAACGTCCTCTCTATGTTTCATCCTGTTGCACAACACCAGAATTGGACACATTAACGGGAATATCAAGCTTCTATAACAGAAACTCTTGCAGCAATTTGGTGTGTTGAGATGACACAAAAACACACAGCTCCAAAGATGTACTAATACATGTACTTGTATGTTTGTACAAATGAATGGTGTTTTTAGGTGTTTAGGTATCTGCTGCCAGACCAAAAGTGGCAAACTGACCATCATTTGCAGAAGAATGAAACTGTTATGGACCAAATGTTATTTGTTCTTTGATGACCCCCCTCTTTCCTCACCAATATTAGAACAATGTACAATGTGTGGGGGGAGAGGTTGAGTGTGTGCGAAAGAGGCACCGCTAAATCTAGGTCTCTTATGAAATCTGCCTCTGCAAGATGCAGCAAAAAATAGGGGAGGGTTGTGTGAGAGAGACTGTGTGTGTGTGTGTGTGTGTGTGTGTGTGTGTGTGTCTATGTGCTTGTGTGTTTGTGTATACGCATGGATGTCGTTGACCAGTTGCCTCCCGTCATGTTAATCTAATCATCAAGAAGCAGAGAGGAGACATGACTGGGGAACATGAGGGGAAGAGGGAAGAGATGAGGAAAGAAAGATGAAAGATGAGGAGTTTTCTGGTGTGGGAAAAAAAAGGGACAATCCCTGCTCGGTGATTTCCATGACAACAGTGACATCACTGAGGGAGCGCTACCTCCTCAGCTCCTTGTGTTTGGCGTTGATGTGAAGCATTCTCACTCTCTCCTCTCTCTCTGTCTGTCTCTCGCTGTGTGCTTGCGTGCGTTAGTGTGTGTGTGTGTGTGTATGTGTGTGCATTGACTGCTGCCTTCTCTACATGTTAATTGTTCATGAAAGAGATCGTCAGGAAAAAAACCCCTGCTTCATTCAGTCTCACTGTTGCTAGGCAACAGTTGTCATGGCAACAAGTTGACGCACGTATTGCTGCGAAGCAATACGACAGGGTGGGGGGAAATTTCATATGCGCCACTGAAAAAACTGTTTCAAATGTTTTAAGGACAGTTGCACATATAAACACTGCTAAATTTTGAATTGTATTATTTCAAATGATGCTCTTAAAGACAGAAATGTTTCTTTATTTTCATTTTTGGTCTTTTTTTTAATCTATTTGCTCTACTTTTTACCATGCCTCCAGGAAATGCAGGAAAAAATGCGGATAGCTGAAGTCTTGAACAGTTTCTTAACCTCAGTCTGTGATCACTTCCAGGTTTATGAACACCCGTGTTCCTCCAAACAAGAGATACCAACCCACAGAATATGAGCATGCTGCCAACTGTGCCACGCATGCGGTGAATATTAAACACACACACACACACACACACACAAATTGAATTATTATTACATGAAATTAAAAAAATAAAATAAAACATTTATTACATTTTTAGTATAATGACATGATGATGATAATCAAGATTAACAGTTTTTTTGTGGTTTAATATAACTGGCATGTTGGTTTTTAATACTATACTTAATACTATTTGAATATGGACATTTATATTGTTATTATGAAATATCAACTTGTAGTTTTAAGTTTTAGGTCTTTTTTTTACATTATCCAGCAGTCAGAAGGATAAACAGATAAAGCTGTTGTGAAAAAAGAATGGCCTGGCAGATGTAGGACTTCACAGTCATTACGTAACATATACCACTGTTATTTTTAAATACATAATGCAAAACATTCTCTGTCTGATGTTTCATTTATGTTATGAATTCATTTAGTTATGGATAATCCCCAGCCTGCTGGGCAGCTCTGTGTTGCACTTCCAGTCGGAGGACCATTGGGAGCGAATGTCTGCCTGGGTGTATGGGGCGGGGCTCAGCTCACTCTTCATCATCTCCACCCTGTTTCACACTGTGGCCTGGAAGAAGAGCCACCTACGGTACACACACACACACACAGAGTAACATTATCCCCACAACCTTGATTTGTTCTTGAGATGTGAAATACACCAATGCTACCTACACGTGTAAAAAGTGTTTGGTTTCTCCCCTCAGGTCTGTGGAACACTGTTTCCACATGTGTGACAGGATGGTGATCTATTTCTTCATTGCTGCATCCTATGCCCCATGGTAAACAAACTAGCCTGCTAAGTGTGTGTCTTGATGTATGTGAGGGGAGTGTGTATATACAGTATTTGTAGTATCCTACTCATGTCCCACCAGGCTGAACTTGCGGGAGCTGGGGCCCTGGGCCAGCCACATGCGCTGGTTGGTTTGGGTCATGGCTTCTTTTGGAACCACCTACGTCTTCTTCTTCCATGAGAGGTCAGAAATTCAAAGCCTCTCTGAAAAGTAATCCATGGTGTGTTGAAATATTCTAAAGTCTAAAGTCTGCATAACAGCATTTTTTGAACAAGCTACATCCACGTCATGTTCCAAATTACGACATGCTGGTTTTATCTTTAACTATTGGGTGAACTTGCCCAAGCTTTGCATTTGAAAGCCCTGAATAGGCCGAACAGTCTCAAAGAGGAACCACCATACTGAAATGTTCCTCTGTGTCTTAGGTACAAGATCATGGAGTTGATCTGCTACACAGTGATGGGAGTTTTTCCTGCCTTGGTCATTCTCTCCATGGTGAGCACACTCATTCAGGGTCACCTTAACACTCTGTGATGATGTCATTGCTGAATTGTCTTAACAATCAATCATAATTTTCTTTGTCTTCCCAGCCTGAGCAGGCAGGGTTGTGTGAGCTGCTAATGGGCGGAGCCTGCTACTGTCTGGGAATGGTCTTCTTTAAAAGTGACGGCATCGTCCCATTTGCTCATGCCATTTGGCATCTGTTTGTGGCTATGGGAGCAGCCATACATTACTACGCCATCTGGAAGTATCTCTACGCCCAGCCATCCAATCAGGTCCAGACCTCCAGATGACATCACCGATGACCTCACAGGACACAGCTCTTGTGTATGATAAAGTGAGCTGTGTCCCAATTCAATGGCTGCCTCCTTCGGAAGGCTGGTGGGCTGAACCTGTTTCCTCTCTCTCCCCCCAAATGAGACCATGAAGCCTCCCAGAGACAAAAACCGATGGTGCATTTAGGTAATCAACATTATGTCATAATCTCTAACCCATCTCTGTTCATTAACAGGAAGTTGTACTCTACGGGCAGGCCAACTCAGAACACGACTCGACAGCCACGAGTTAGGGTTCCGTTAGTGTCACGACATACCGTGCTGTTAACATGAACACTATATTTACATTTGTTTATTGGAGAATGTCACCCATGCTTTTATCTAAACCCCAAGCCCCTTGTTGTTAAGTGGGAGACTTATACCGTCCAAAAAAGGGTTTTTCCAACCAAGAAGTTCCTTGAACGTACCAATAATTCTAGTACTGTGATACTGTGAAACCGACAATTATCCTACAGAGAAAATTCATACTGTTGCCGTTTGCTCTGTGAGGCTAAATGCTAACTGGAGCATGCTAACCTGTTAGTGACAATGGCTCTGATTTCTAATAAACTGTCAGCATGCTACTTTGTGCTAGTTAGCACTGAACCAAATGCATAACCAAGGCTCAGGGTGCCATGAATGTAGGTACGTGGTTTTACAACAGGCAACTCACCACTTGTCAGAACTTAGGATGGCACATTGATGAATCATCTGGGAACCAGTAATTGATTTTCAGTATTGTATTACAATCCATGCACTAGTTCCGATATTTAAACCAAGGTGAAGGAGCTGTGATCCTCCACCTGACATGTTTGTTGGATTGTAGGATACTGGGAGCCTGGCCTGTTGGGATCAGGCTTTACTTCTGAAGAGGAAACCTTTGAAATGGGGCACACAGGTCAAATCATTTCAATCTTGAATCCCCAAGTAATCAGAGGCACACGAAACATGGCGCTTACTCTTCATTGTGTACTGTATGTTAATGTTCCGTTGAGTACATTGCCTTAGGGAAAAAATCTGTACACTTTGCTGAAGTGACTATGATATTTATCACATTATATTTAAACATTACCATCATCGCAGGGTATTGTTTTGGTTTTATTATATACAAGTAATTATGATTTCAATTTCAATTCAGAGTGCTAGATATTTTTATTTCTATTAGTGCTAGTATGCTGTTTACACTGTTGTATGGTTTCACCTCTGTTGCTTCAGTGAGATTTACTGAATCAAACTGTTGCATGTTTTTATGATTTTTCTTATATTGAACTTGAAGACTTTGCGCTTCCACTGATAGATTATAAAGCAGAAACACTGATGTTGACGAGGTATATCTATTTCCATTTTGCTATATTGCGACATGTATATTTATCAACCGCATATGTTGACTTTATCCACATATTTTTATATCTATATTTTTTGTTTATGTACTTGCAGTGTCATGCCACTTATTGTCAGTTCCCATGTCTTAAAAGGATGGGGTTCATTTGAGTGTCTCTCACCACATGGACCTCGGAGAGGAAAACCCTCTGTCTGACTCAGCACTGCCAGAAGACTGATGTACTGCCAGAAGTGATAGCACACGACCACTGTTTATACGATTGGTCACAAGATTTAGAACACATTTCTCCAGTTTTTACTGAAATATTTGGTTCTTTTTTATTTTCAAAGACTTCAAAACCCCAAACTGGGAGATTCGTGTGATATTCCAGTGTTAAGAAGAGATGGGAGGGGTTAAAGGGTTTAAAATGAATGATCATTCATATTGCATCGTAATGGTGACAGAAACATCAATTAATGAAACAAGACTAACAATTCCACTCTTACAGCACTGAACTTTACTGCAAAGGACGCCAAAGTGATACCGCACATATTTTCCTTCACCACTAAAAGGAACTGATGGAAACATTTCCAGGAAGATGTCTAGAAGATTTTAAGCCATAACACAACAGGACACATTTGTTTCTGTGAGTCACACGTTGACAGTAGAACAACCTCAAGCAGTTGTTTCTTAGCAAGTCCATTTACAGTACAGCAAAGAGACTTGGGCTGCAAGTTTGATGTTTCAAATGAAAATGAAATGAAACATTTGTGAAGTTAGGGGTTTGAAATGGCATTCAACTTCATTAACTGACATGGAAACTGGAAAAATAGAAATGTTCTAAAACCTCTGACTGATGTACATCTACAGTATTGTTGAACAATCTGGCCCAATATTAAGGCATCTCAGGTGTGTGTGTGTGTGTGTGTGTGCGCGCGTGTGCGCGTGCACGTGCACGTGTGTCTTGTATATTATCCAACTCCAGTGAATCCAAAGCCTCTTATCGGCTGAGTCAATGTTTACACGTGAATGCATGTATCTTGATAAAGACAAACTATATATTTGAAATATGTATGTATGTAGTCTTCAGTGTTACTGTACATGTGGTGGCACACAGTGTATTCGACTTGCTTATGTATTATGATAAATGTGGCGAGATGACCAAAAGGTCTATAGGTGTGGAAAACTTCAACATCTCTCACAGCTGCCTGTCTCTCAGGATTAGGATCATTTGGGCTAAAAAGCCGGTGACGCCACAGTGAACGACCACTAAAGCTGCTGCAGTCGTTGGAGTGCTGTCTGCGGCTGTGAAACATAGCTGTGAAGCTGCTCTCTTAAATCCAGCACCGCTCAGTACAGCTTCACTGGTACTTACTCACATTCCAAAGTAGGGCAGCAGTCCCAGAAGTTCTCTGAAAGCTTTACATAAAGTTAATATGAATGAAAGAGAAGGAGGCTTTAAGGTAGAATCTGGCAAATGACCACTTCAGGCATTAGACCTGTGTTTATAGATGTGTTAATACAGCTTCTCTTTTCTGAATATAGAGAAACACATCAGTGTTTTTAATTCAAGTAGGTCATAGGATCAGGAGAACTTACATTTCCTGTGTGCATTTCATTTCGCAGGAATCCGCACCAAAACTAATCACCTGTTGTTTGTGCTTAAAATATCTTAACAGCAAACAAAGGAACTGAGAACTGATCCAAAGTCTGGTATTAAACTATTATCCGGATTCACACGATAAACAATTTCATAAAATTACTAAAATTCACCCTCATTTATTCATCACTTTCTGGGATATGTCTCATACATGTGAAGATACTCCTTTGACGAAATTTGAATTTTTCTCACTGTGGATCTAGACTACAAAAATAATTCAATATAGTCACATTCCAGATTGTACTGTAGTATTTGTACTTTCAGTGTTACTTTAGCCTCGGGAAACACCAAATGATTGCACGTTTACGGCTTTGTAGTACTCCAACAGGCTGAATCACTCATATCTAGTATTTTGACTAGTTTTACTCACACAGTTTGTCTCATTCAGACTTCCTCTGCCCAACTGACTGAGCTCCGTGGTTTTATAAGCTCTCCATGACGCCCTCATGGTCCCTCTGTACTTTGTTTCTAGATGCTCTGTGATTGTGGAGCTGCTGAGTTTGTTCTCTATGCTGCTGGTGTTTCTCTTCTGTTCTGTCCTTTAAGAATGGTTATATAATCTTTCTCTAATTTTCAAATGATTTACTTGTGTCTGTGGTGCTTTTGTGCTGTGACAAGCCTTTACGATGCCAACAATGCTTTTAGCTTTTATATTTCTCTTATAATAAAAATGCTTTTTCATGCAGTACATACTCAGACTCAGCATTTTGTTCCCTTTCACCTGTTTGTGAACACAAACTTTTTTTATACAGGTGCCATCAAGAGTAAAACTGGAGTGGCTTTTGCCAGAATGCAGAGCTATTTGACATACTATATGAAATACCTAATACTTGGCTATTATCTGCTGAAAGTGCTTTTGAAATATAGGTAATATAGGTTATATAAATATAGGTTTAATTAAGGTAAAGAGTATTTTATACATGAAACTTACTAACAGTAATAGAAAAATACTGTTGTTGTAATAATGGAATTCTAATCATCACCACTGCATATATATATAATAGATATATATAATATATATATAGTATTTTATAGTAATATTTTTATATAGTATATATAGTATTTTATATATATATATATATATATTATATATATATTATATTTATATTATATAAAGTATATATATATAATAATCATGACATCGAAGGAAATATATTGCATAGAATATTGTTTGATCAAATAAAACTAAATAAAACGTCTAATGGGTAGGCAGTTAGATGAGTTAACTTATTACATATTGAACCATAAATCACAAAAAAGACATGAAATACTGAAGTTGTATTAACATTTATATTATTAGTAGTAGTTTTTTGTACGATGGTGTGAGAACCTTCACAGACATCTTACAATGTTGTGGCTGCGTGATGATAACGCGCTCCACTCTGGGGGTCATACACTCGGTTGTCCGCCAGGTGGAGTCCGTCTCCCTGTAAAAAGCAGGTGCGCCCGGCCGAGGTGAGGCATCTCGAACACTTCGGGTGTTTCCGTCGTGGCTCGGCAGTGAACCGCTGTGGATGTGGGAATGCGGTTGCCGGAGGCAGCGGGCATTGCCGGGCACTCAGCGGAGATGTGCGCACGGTAGCAGGAGGGCCCCGCGGCTGGCTGTCGTCCAAGTTAACGAGCTCTTTTGGGGATGTAGGGGGGGGCACCAGTCGGCCCAGTGTCGCTCGGAGCAGGGTACCTGGGTGTTTTCCCCTCCTTGTTTTTTTTTTGTTTGTTTTATTTTTTACCTCACTGAACCGGGGATTTTCTTGCCTTGAACGGGGGAATGACGGAAAAGCCCAGAAGGGTTCCCCAGCACCATGGAGCCACGCATTGCAGGCAGCGTGAGTACTACCAGCAGCCAGCCCGAACAGCCCCCAGGGGACCGGCTTCATACTGCAGGAATCACACCTCAACTTTCCCACGGTCTATTTTATTTAGAACACATACGCCATAGTCGCCGACAGTTTTAAAGGTGTTTTATTCGCTCACCTGTCGAGGCAGTGTTCAGGTTAGCCGTGAACGACGTCCTATGAGACACACCTGCGCTCCGTGTGAGGCCGACGACTGTTGGTTCGCGCTGCCGCGCCTGACGCCTCCTCGGCGGATTTATTCCTCAGGATTTTCGGCTGTTTTTGTTTTTTTTGTTGCCATGGCGGTTGCTACTGACGACCACGGTGCCCGAAGTCGTAAACAGACGGACAGCAGCTGGAGGGGCATTTTGCTGAAAGTCACGGCCTATATTCTCCTAGTTTGTTCATTGGTGTCCACTCCTCCGTGGGGTACCGTTGAACTTTGACCTTCATGGCCGGACAAGTCCGCATGAGTTGTGTGACATGGCTGCTGCGTTTGAAGACTCTCCTGGGTTAGAAATGCAAAATGTAGGTCTGTTTCTCTGTGGACTGGGGGGTTGTTGGGCTCAGGATTGAGTTAACTGTGGCCAAGTAGCCAGATTACTGTGGATTAGCAGGCATTTAAAATAGTCACGTTATCCCACCAGTGCTGCACAGTCACCTACGACAACACATTTTTGGGCTGTTTGCCATGTATTTGTGAAATGGGCTCAGGTGCTGCGAATGTGGCACCGGTTGAAATCGTGGCACACTGAAGGTGCAGGTCAGTGTGTACTGTCAGGACACCAAAAGCATTTCAAACATAAGGTGCATTAAATAGGTTCAAAGGGGTTCATCCAAAGCCAGAGACTAAGCGTGACACCTTCAGCAGGCATGGCGACTGCAGACACGCCTGTTCTTCAGAGATGTGTGACCTGGAAACACTTTGAGGCAGACGTGAGGTTGAGCACTTCTCATTTGTGCTTTATATAATCCATTTCATCAAGTTAGAATACCGAATACCGGCAAAGGAAAGGATGCAGATACAGTCAGATATGGCTGAGAGTGGAATCAATGAATTCAGCAGCAAATGTTAATAGGTAGCAGTTCTGATTATTGGTTCATTGCTCAGTGTGCAGACACAGTATCCTTATCAAATTGGATCGTTTTATGTTATGTTAATATGTGCGAGCCTTTCAAAGCAACAGAGTCACTATTTTACTCTAAATCATGTCATTTGTGACTGCAGAGATGATTTCACCCAGCCTCTACTTCACCAGGAAACTGGTCTCAATGGAGAACGGAATTAAAATGATTTATCAGTTAAAGACTCAGACCCTCGTTCAGCGGGGATGCTATAAAGAGATTAAAACTGACTAACAGCAGCACAGTTACATAGTTCAAAATAACTCTCAAAAATGGTACTGACAGCAAATAATCCTCTCAAAACATTGCATACAGAAGACAGGTGAACAGTGAACTGTTATCAGTTAGAAGGATCCAGCCTTTGTGAGACTGATGTGGCTCTTGAGGTGATCCAGACGGAGGGAGTGGCACACCTGTAGCAGTCGAAGGAAAGCTTCATAGATACAGTACAGCTACACCAGGGTTTGAGTGTACAAGTGAACAAAGCCGTCCCTGACATACTAATTGCAATGGTGGGTGGGGAATATCAAATTATGATGAATCTCAGTGCTCCATGCAAATAGGGAAGAATTGTCAAAGCTGGAGACTTTCCATTTGAATTGAGGGAAATTTATGGGACTAAACAGGAATTTATGGGAATAAATGAGAATAAATCTGTAATTTACTGAATTAAAGGTTGGCCCAGGAACTTTATGTGTAGTTGGGGGAAATATATTTAAGCATACGTTTCACTTAAACAACCAAACAGCTAGATTTCATGCAAGTACAACTGAGAATATATCTGCTATTCATCAGTCACAAGCACATGGCTCAGTGCTGACTGCAGCTGTACCGAGGCCACACCCCTTACCTGCACTGTGCTTCCTCCTCCTCATGCACAGGTGATGGTAGAACTCCGGACCATTGAGCCCACACATTTTAGTCTGTGGACATCATGACGTGACATGAATTCTGATGATATTATGGTGGAAATTTATTTGATATTTGCGGTATTAGTGTTTTATCTTGCAAATATCACATGACAGTTTTTGATGATGCACAAAGTAGGTAACTACTGGATACGTTTGTAGCTACATGTAAGCTATAACTAGCACCATTTCATTGACCATAAACTGATTATCTCCAAAATTCCCCAGCTTAAATTCCCATGTAAAGTGGATTTTTCCACCCCTTTGCAACCCTAATCATCAATATCAACCTGTTGAGGGTCAACATTCTGTCTGCAAGAACAACAGCATTTGCCACATGTGACAGATATTTACATTTGCACAGCTGCTGATTTCTAGACCCAGTTGGTGCTACAGCACGTTGTAATTTAGGAAGAAGGTTATATTAACCGCTGGTATCAACCGCTGGCCACCAGTTCCCAGTTGTTTATCCCCTCTGTAAACATGAACGTGTTCTCTTTGGTTTCGCAGTGTGAAACGTGGTGAAAGGTGACACGAAATGTAAAGCATCTGACGCTCACCTGCACACCTTCGCCTGATGCTGCTGCACACAGTTGTGTTCATCCAAAACAACCTCAAGGTACCAACACCATACAGACATGTTCATGTGCCTGTTTATAGTAAATCTGCTGCATTTTTATGGTATTTGTTGGACTGTTCTTTTTGTCTTTCACAAGTAGAAGAATTTTTTTTTTACAGCCTCTCATGATGTGTGTGTTTGCTTGTCCCGGCCAGTCGTGGAGATTGTAAAACCAACAGCAGCATCATGTTTTACGGTTCTTCATCTGGGGCCAGTATGTCCCTTCCCTCAAAGAGCCGCCTAAAACGCCAGAGCAGGACTTTCACACAGGTGAGAGCGCGCGCACACACACACACACACAGAACAAGTTCATGTGCCCAAGAGCTTCTTATGTCAGCTGTATACTGGAATAGTGATAAATTGAACCAATGTCAACGAGACATTTTGCACCCTTAAACACACTCCGAAACAACAGGGGGCAGCAGAACACCAGTGTTTACGCAATGACTAAAAGAATCAGACTGTGGCTACATCTGACCAGAAGTACTTGCGAGAGGACCTGCGATCTTGGGGTAAAATCGGTCCTCCTGCAAATGTCACCTATGATTTCCCTTGAAAGAGGACAAACGGATGCTAGTTTGTTTTTATACTTT
>CAAKHB010002197.1:0-19477 GCA_901007665.1 Aeoliscus strigatus
AGAAAAGGCCGGGTGTTTTAAATAGTCTTGTAATGTGCTTACTGCTGAACCTAGTTGTATAGCTGAATTCATGGCACGCACACACACACACACACACACACACACACACACACACACACACACACACACACACACACACACACACACACACACACACACACACACACACACACACACACACACCACTTCCATGTGGTTGGTTGAAGAATGGCAGGCAGATGAGCTGTGGATGATGATTCCTTGTTGTGTCTGACACTAACGCACCGTCGAGGGGGCTTGTTGCTGCGGGGGGTGTGGCGCTGATGGCGCCGTAGCGGTAGCTCCCAGCCAGGTCCTCTTTGCTCTGGCAGTCAGTGCCGTAGGAGAGGTCGCAGGGTTCCACCTGATCCTCCCCCAAGGTGGCAGCATCCAGGACGGGACTGCTGTTGCCGCTGGCGTCTGAGAGACCCTCCTGTCGGGAGGAGGAGGCCAACGAGTCCGGTTAAAGGGCAGTCAGTGGGAGGAGAAGACACGAGGAATGAGGACGACCTTCGTGGCGCTGAGATGGAGACCGTCGCCCCCGCTGTCTGGTGTGGACCCTCCATGGACCGGTGTACTGCTGTGGGGAGCTGATTGGCCCATGAGTTGCACCACGTGGTCACTACCACACTGCGGGCAGACATCTGTGTTTCCTGAGGGAAAAAAAAACCCAAATCAGACATGAAGTGCTCCCCCTTGTGGCTCAAAGCTGGCATTACAAAAAATAGTTCGAATGGTCGTATTGATGGAACCTTTAATAAAATGATTTATGTTTAAATATCACAACTCAAAAATACTGACCCCCCCCCCTGCCAAGGCATGTCTTAATTCTTTTCTTCCCACAAACAAATGCCAGGGGGGAAGTGAAGAAACAAACGAGCGGAGCTCCCAAAAATCCCTCAAGACAACAACACCTGAGTGTTATCTGAGCGTGCTGCTGCAGGTCCTGATGTCAGGTCTGGTGGAGTCACCGGGGGGCAGCTGCTGGAGAGACGCTATTATCTGTCTGCTGCTGATTACAGAGGTGGGAACAGACGGCTGCAGATACGACGCTGCGACGCAGCCTTGAGAACATCTGCGGTCCTCCAGTGGGAACCACAGAGTCCACAGAGCTGACCGAGCATTTTCATTCGCACCCGTCGGTTACCAGAAGAGGTAGAAGTCTGTACAAAGGGCTGACGATGAGTCAGCAAGTGTGACTCGTGAAAATGAATCAAGCAGTCGGTGGATTTTCTGGAGGTGCGTCCAAACATCCAATGACATATGACCACAACTCACCCTCGCAGTCGTCACCACGCTCCGTTAGCGCCTCGTCAGCCCGTTCCTCTGCTCTTCTCCTCACTCTCCCCCCGCCGTCGCCCTCAGCGCTGAACTCTGACCTGCAGCAGAGGCACTGCAGACGAACACAGCTCGGGCGGAGCGCGCAGTCTCGGCGGATGTTTTCCTCCACCGCAGGACAGAGCAGCTGGGTCAGAGCCTGGTTCACAAACAAACATTCAGTATGACGGCGGTTTCTACGTTTCTGTTTGCATGTTTGTTTTTGGTTTTTTAAAAACCGTCGATGGCCAACTTTGGCTCCACGTAGAAGAAATACAAGTCAGACGGCTGAGTGTGGACCTGCATGGCCTGCTGGGGGTCGTCATCCAGCAGGACGTAGCGTCTCCTCCTCTTCTCCTCGCTGATGTAATCGAAGCGAAGCTCCAAAGATGGCAGCGTCTCCTCCACCTCCTGCAACAAAAGACAGGCGTGAGCAAACGTCGTCGACCCCGTTGCAGTTCCAACGTCTCCTGCCCCTCACCCCTCGGGTCCAGGCAGCCTCGGAGGTCTCCACCGCGGTCAGACTGTCCAGCTCCAGACGGCACCTTTCCTGCCCGCGCTGCACATCCACCTCCAGCAGCAGGCGCTGTTTGACGCACAGAAACACCTCCCTCCTCCTCCGCCTCCTCTCACCGGGTCCTTCTTTGTCTTCTTTGTCAGATATGACACCCACCAGCATGGGGAGACACAGGTCCACTGGAAAGGGCAAAGAAACGTCTCATCGTCCACCTCCTGTGAAGACAGAAGCATCACAACATCTCTCCTACCTCCCAGGTCCTCCTCCTCTTCCTCTTTAGTCATCCTTTGGGACTCTGGACTCCCTCCACACGAGCTGCCTCCCCTCTGGCCGTCCAGCAGGCTGTCGTCTAAGGTGGACTCGGTGTGAAGGCGGGTCTGACTGGGCCACTGCAGTGTGGACTCCGTTTCTTGGTCTGCGTCTGAACTTTCCCCGTTCGGCTCGGAGCTGAGAAGCGGCGGAGGGAGACTGTCGGCGAACGTCTGCGGCTGACTGGAGGTGACGGCGGACGGCTCCCCTTCCAGATGGTGCTTGTAGCGCAGCCAGTCCTCACCGAGCTGCTCCCTGAAACTGGACATACGCTCGATCTCCTGCTGGTGGGGGAGGATGACGTCTGCAAGGGGGAGGGACACGACTTCGCATCTCAGATGGATTGAACAGAAGCAGGATACGCGTCAGACGAAAAGACGGCACCGACCCAGTGTGGAGGAAGGCGGTCTGGCCTCGTAATCGGTGTCACTGGGCTCGGAGATGCTGGCTCGCCGCACTTTGACCTTGTTCTGAAAAACAGCCAACGGACTCTAGATTTCAGGATTTATTTCAGACTCGGGCTGCGATGATTAGTTGACAACAAGCAAATTGAATGGTCGACGCGTCGTGTTGTTGTTGATATCGCACACCGGCCGATTCATGCTCATGTGTGGCTGCAGCGCTTCGGGAAGTGCCGGTAGGGGGCAGTAACGCTCACTGTTTACATCCACACGGAAACAGAGAAGAAGAACGCACAACCTGGGGCGGAACAAGCAGACAACGAGGTTCAAAAACTCTGACCCGAAGTTTGGGAACATTTTAGGGCTGCACGATTATGGCCAAAATGATACAATAACACAATAACTTTGACCACTATTGTAATCAAGATTATTAATCACGATTATTCATCATGTTCAGGGAGAACATCTGTATTTTTACTGCACTACTTTCAAACAAACAATATGTCAACAGTTTTCTGTGCAAAATGAAACTTTAAATAAGAATAAATGCTTAATAATAAAAAAATAAAGAATTTAAAATGTACCAAGGGCTAATGAATAAAT
Source organism: Aeoliscus strigatus (assembly GCA_901007665.1). NCBI lineage: Eukaryota > Metazoa > Chordata > Actinopteri > Syngnathiformes > Centriscidae > Aeoliscus > Aeoliscus strigatus. The sequence goes on from CAAKHB010002197.1 coordinate 3,166, forward strand.
ATGTTATTACAGAGTGCAATCAATGGAAACAATTACAGCTTATACAGAACGTACACAGAAACTGGCCACTGCAGGGTGCACTCGCTTGTTATTTAGGCAGCTTAATGAAGCCTTAACCATGTGTTGGCTGACCAATGATTGAAAATATCGCAGACGATCAGGTTCATTTCATCGTGGCGGCCAAATCCTGTGATCAGGATTAAAATTTGTTTAATTGTGCAGCCCTAGAACATTTCAGTGAAAATAAACCACGTCATAAGAAAGTTAGGTTCAAAGGAGAGGTTTACGTGTTTAAAAATAATCGGGACTAATCAAAAAAATAATCGACAGATTAGTCAACAACAACAGTAATGGTAAGCTGCAGACCTATTTGAGACAGGACCTCTCTCTCACCCTGGACTTCTTCCTGCGAATGCGCGACGCTCCCACCTCCCCGACTGACTGACTGTCACTCAGCTCTCCGGCGCCACTGGACACATCCTGGTTACTCCGCTCCGGTGGCAGACTGCTGGGAGGAGACATCTGGACCTGGACAATCAGCTGCCCTGGTCTCGGTAGAACCTGCACGGAGCAGTGCCGTGTGGTGAGGTGTCATGGGACCGTCAACGGGTTGTTTAAAGTCTCATTGTCAGCATCTTTACACAGACAAACTGAAACACACACAACCTGTACTGATAGATAAGTCGATGCACCACTTGTCTGTCGACATGTTCCTTATTGTCCCTCAGTTTTAAAGTCTCTCTGTCTCCATGGAGACCGTTACATCTTCTTTAATTATCACCTCCTTCTTCCATTGAAAGTTCAGTTTAGAAAATGGTTTGAGTTTAGATCTGTAATCCTCCATTTGGAAAGTAAAAACAAACAGATGCTGACTGGACTCAATGACTGAGGAGTCTAGAAGAATCCCTGGGCCCACTACTGCCCCCTAACATGAGGAGGAGAACTGCTGCCTCACCTCGTGTCTCTTAACAGCCAACAGAGAAAAACACTGTACACTGTGTTAATCAGATAAACTCTGTACATTTACATTTTGAGTAAAAATCGTCTGAAATCGGTGAAGTTTAACGGAAAATAACTTTAAAAGTACAAATCTCTGGATAAATTTAACCATTTTATTTCTTTTTTAGATTTCTATGATTGCACGTCACTGGTTCAGTGGGTAAATGTTCAGACTTCGTTGAATCATGGCGAGTACAACACAAGCGAGTTGGAAAACGTACCGATAACTCAGACGAGGACAAACGGACGCCATCAAGTTTAAGCTGCAAGAAAGACACAGTTTACAACAGTTTAGAAGTGGGAAAATAAAAGGTGCCCGTCCATGCTACTGCGGAGATGGCTCACTCTGACGCCGACAGCCTTCGGGGAGAGGTGGCGGACGGTGCACGTGCGGTGAGTCCTCTGGAAGTACAGCGGATTGCCCTCCAGGTTCAGCTTCGAGACAAGACGTGACATTTGAGGTGAGGACGTCCAGGGCAGCACACACACACACACGTGTTCATTCCTGTCATTTACCGAGTTCAGACAGTGCAGCAGGGAGAGAGGAGCCAACTGGGAATGCTCCAGGAGAAGATTGTAGGCCAGGTCTAATTGCTGGAGAGACGACAACTGCTCCACACCTGTTCAGGTGAAAGGTCACAACGGCCTCCTGTTATCTGGCCAAGCATTGACTGCGTGCTGCTGTACGTACCATTAATAGTCTCCAGTTCGTTGTTTCTCAGGATGAGCGTGTTGAGTTTGGCTCTGGCGCTCAGGCCGAGTGTTGGCGCCCTCTGCAGGCAGTTGTAGCCTAGATTCAGGTGTTCGAGCTCAGTCAAGGGCTGAGTGAGAGTAAAGCAGAGGAGAAAACTCGTTAGAACTAGTCTTTTAATGAGATTGAGGTAATTGCATCGACCTTTAGGAATTCAGCACATTCTTTAATCCTGTTGTGGCTTAAATCCAGCAACTTCAGCATGTTGAGTAAACTCTGCGAGGGAAAGCAGACGTGTCAGCAGAGAGGAACATCGGGCGTCCGTATCACATCCGTGGGCGTGTTTGTCTCACAAGTGACTGGTCGAGGCAGACGATGGAGTTGTAGCTGAAGTTGAGGGTGTGCAGCTCCAGCCAAGGCAGGGCAGAGCTGAGGTCACCTCCGCACAAGGAGAGCAGCTCCTGGACAAACGGAACACGTGTGACTAAGCCCTTCTGCTCCCTCGCGTGGGGAGAGAAAAGCCAGTCGGTGACTAATGTGACGCAGTGAGAGCACCTCCAGGGAGCTGAGGCTCTTAGAGCAAGTGAAGACCTCCAACTGGGAGTAAACGCCCCGAAGTCCTTCAAGACAGTGCGGGGGGATTCGCTTCAGCTGTTGAGGAGAAGAAAATGAGTGAAAGGGTTTGACGACAGCGAGAGGGGAAATAAAGAGTTCATAGTACCTCTAAACACTTCAAAGATTTGAAGGGGAAGATTTTCACCACCGACTGGAGTCTAGCCCCTGACGGATTGATGATCTGTGTAGAAATAAAACAAAAGTAGGGAGTTAATCAGCTTCTCACAAAGTTACTACAGACTCATCAGCGGGAGCAGACCACCTTAAGAGAGATGGTCTTCTGTAGGACATCGAACAGGAACTGCAGCTGCAGCAGGGAAGCGGTGTCGGCGGGGTGGGAGGGCAGCGCCAGGAAGCCGTGCTGCTGATTCCTGGACAGCAGGTACTGTTCAAAGAGCCTGGTCAGCTGCTGCAAGCGCCCCGCCGGGAGAGTCAGCGTACTGCTGCCATCAAGCACCAGATCACCTGGAGGAAACGGAGAAATCACAGCCTGAAAAAAAAAAAATTCAGCTACCAGCTGGTATCCACAATAAGACTACCTGAGCACGATGGATCCGTATTTAACAGGTGTCATGTGAGACCTGTAGACACACTGTGACTGGTCTAGATGAATAAAATAACCAGCTGAGGAACTGTGATGAACTTACCATCATTCCGGAGGAGCTGGGCCAAGCTGTTGACAAGAGAGGACTGGTGAGGTCCAGCCATCCTGCAGCAGTTCACAGAAACACGTCTGTTTATCACCGGAAAGGAAGTGTATCCAAAAGCCAACGACACCCTCATTTCGTCTATGTTTATTTCTCTAGATCTAGCACATTTTAAAGATTCTAGAAATATGACACGGCCCATCCACTTTACTTCGGCAAGAATGACGTTAGCATTCCGAGCTAACACAGCTAACGTGAACTAGCTAGCCAGTTTCCGGGTAGCCAACAGCGGCTAACAGCGTACCTGAACGGTGACAGCCGGAAATATGATGACTCGCATGAATACCCGTCTCCAGCAAGTCAGTAAACGGGTCCGACTCCAGTCATAAATGAAAATAAAAGCAGTTGTGGTCATTCAACGATTTGAAAACGCAGTGGACGTTCATGTTTACATGTTAGCGTCAGCTGACAAGAAGCTTCTACGGTGGCCTCGACATACCAAAAAGGAGTCAACAATCAACATTCGAAAGGATGGAAACGATGATAAACTCAGTGTCAATAAGTACACGAAAGTTTTTAGCATTTTTTTCAAGCTGCATCCAAATCATGTTTGACCAAACATTATCATCAGAATAATAAAAACAGTCGTTCTTCCAGCTTCGGCCACAAGATGGCGGGATAAGTCTTATTCAACCCTTCATCCACCAACACCATTTAAAATACTACTGTACTTGTTGTATTTATAAATTTTAGATTCGACGTTGAAGTTATGCAGCGGTTCTTGACAGGCAGTGATGGTAAAGTTAATTCGCAACAGTGCAATCAGTGACTTCATCGGAGTGATGTAACTCATTTCACATGTTGAGATGTCTAAGTGTTCGACCATACAGCGGCATCAACACTGACTGCTGTCAAACTGTTTTTAAAATCACAAAACACATACATTCACGCCATTATTAGTTCACATACTAGATCGGGACCCGAAAAAAGAACACAGAAATAACTATGATTTTAATCATGAATGTTTACATAAGTAACAGCAATTTAGTTCCACATTTGTCTCCAATGTTATTTCTGCACTCACATGCAAAAAAAGGGGGTTTTTAAGTAGAAGCCAGGATAAATCCATTAAACACTAATATTCTGATGATCTCAGCTTCATTAGAGGGAAAACAGGCATGCAAGTACCAAGCCTCAACTTGTGAACTCGGAAGATGTGAAGCCACACGCAGTCACGCATTTTCTCTCGGGTTCTTTATTTCACTGGAAATATACAAAACCCTACGCTGCTTTTACATGAGCAAATAAAGAAAGAACTTTCCCAATTTGCACGATCATCACTTGTCGCTAGGCACCAAACAAACATACCACTGGTACACAGGCATGCATAAAACACACACACACACACACACACACACACACACACACACACACACACACACACACACACACAGAGTCATTTGGGACTTGGGATGTGAATTTCCATGTAAGGATTTATGTGCTTTAATTAGGTAAACATTTCCATGCAGTGACATGTTGCACGTTGCACAGTTGGTTGACTGTGCAGAGCTTTTTCAAGCGCATATTTAATTCAAAATGACTTGACTGTGAGTGACAGTACATTTCAAACTGCTGCCATCGCATGCTCAAGTTGCTCTGAAATCTGTTTGGGTTGGACCGTGCAAACGGAGCAGAGCACTGCCCTTTGTTTTCCACATTTGACATTTTTTTTAATTTCGGAAACACGATCCGGCTGTTTATCTGCCTGTGCAACTTCCTTCTTATATGGGCCCACTAATCAGATGATAAATTGCTTTTCCAATCCCTGCAGTCGTTGCCTCCACTTACCCAATCAGTGGGCCAAGCACAGAGAGTCTTAATTAGGTCGAACCAAAGCCAAACTGCACGCACGTTTATTATAAAAACGGTGAAAAATGAACATGAATGTGCCTACAGGGATCCAGCCGGTTTCAGTTGATAAGAACCCAGTTCAGCCAAAAGTGACAGGAATGGCTGTGTTTAGGAAAATGCACTGAAATTAATATCTGAACACACCCAACGGATCCCTGGTCTGTGCCTGGACCGGTTAAATTTGGACGGTTATTTCGGAGTGAGCGCTTCAATATGTTGCTGTTTATTGACGTCACTTAGTAACAGTTAAACTCTGGGTTCGACCTCAAAAAACAGGCTCAAGGACGATGAATACATGGATTTATGAACACACACACACACACACACACACACACACGGCGTATCATACGTCCTGAGGTGTTTATTTACCTCCTGGATAATGATGATCCAGTGTGACTGTCTATTCATAGTGTTTTATAAAGATCCTGTTACTGCAACAACGTGGATTCTACTAGTTTCTATTTATTGATCAGTCCTGCTGGGAGGAATTTAATTAACGGACCGTGGTGGGGGGGGATTACTTTGTGACCTGTTCAGGCTAGTGTTCCATCCCAGACGCAGGTCCACAGCCCGGGGCCTGGATTTGTAACACGCCCGGCCTCCTGCTGCTTCTCCATCCGTATTTCTTCTCCATAAACGGACAAACAGTACGTGGACTTTTCTCCTGACTCATAACCGGCTGATGTGCCACTCCAGGGGCCCACATAAATCAGGGGGACACCCGTGAGCTCATGATGCAGAGTGCTGGTCCACATTGTGTTAACACAGCTCAGCGTTAACAGACGCATGTCTGATGTGAAACAGCTACACGTGGACAGGAGCATTACTGTGCACCCGCCTTGTCCGCTGGTCCTAGCCAGGGTCTTTTAATTAAGTGTCAGTGGACATGTCCACCACAGCAGCGCGTGTGTGTGTGTGGGGTGGGACTTTCCATGTCAGAACCCTTGGCTGCACATAGTCCTTTTGTTTGTTTGTTTATTCCTGCGTCCTTGGGCCACAAAATGAGCCTTTTCACACTGCAGCAGCTCGGATCTCGGATCTGGGGAAAGAAACCGATTCGGCTCAAGAGTGGCCTCTGGGTGATGCTCACTCAAGTCCCCAGGAGATAGTCAGTAATCCAGAAGATGGCCGTTTGAAGGGAGTAGTGACATGATAACTGAGGAAAAGCAGAAGTGGGTCAGGGGTTTTGTTTCAAATTCTAATGAAAATGTTGTTATGGAAACTGGAATCCTCCATCACATCACTTCCAAGAAGGGGAAAAGTCCATTTTCCTCTGATGATCAGATGTCTGTTGTCGTGATGACGCTGGAGCTTCAGTCCGTTTTCTGCACCATTTCAGCAAATGTCAGATTTTATCCGTGAAATACTGCTCAACGGTTCCACGGTTCCAGAGAGACACGGTGGATCGAATAGGATGCGCCCTCTAGCTGACACCCATGTGTGAGCAAACCTGGGAATTTGTAGGACCCAGCAGACCTCCGGCAACCGGCTTCACCTGTTCGCGTTCACACTTCTCCCCGGCTCACTTGGGAATGCCGTGAAAATGCGTGAAACCCTCCCGCCTGTAACGATGCTGTGGCTGTGCAGCGTGCTGATTCTCACCGCGTCCCTCTCCGGCGCCTCCCTGGCCGAGATGGTGTTCCGCTGCCCGGGCTGCACCGCAGAGCGCCAGGCGCTGTGTCCGAGCCTCGCCGAGCCCTGCGCGGAGATCGTGCGTGAGCCGGGCTGCGGGTGCTGCCCGGTGTGCGCCCGGCAGGAGGGCGAGACGTGCGGCGTGTACACCCCGAGATGCTCCACGGGCTTGCGGTGCTACCCCACCCCCGACTCGGAGCTCCCTCTGGAGCAACTGGTGCAGGGCCAGGGCCAGTGCCGGCGCAAAGTGGACACCGAGGCGGCCACCGGCAGCCAGGAGCACCGGGAGCCAACCAGCGGTCAGTGATCAACTTTTCATGAGACTGTCTAGACTGCAGCCAGAGCGGAGAAATAGTGCCTCGTCATGACATTTATACCTTCTACTGCATTATTAGGGCTTCACTCTTCTCAGACACTGTCTGTGTGCGTTGCAGCCAAACTGAAGGCTGAATAATGGAGCTGCTTGGCCTCATGCATGCATGACAACACACGCAATTACAAATGTTCTTCTGCAGAATTAACGTTTTCATGCATGAGCAGGCATCTCGTGCGCGACAGAAAGAAACAGGGAGTTTGCCCACTGGTCCCCTCCACTGGTAGTCTGCAGGAGAACACGCTGCAGGAGCTGAGGATTTCCCAGATGTTGCAGCGGGAAGGATGGGCACAGAAAACATGGTAGTATTGACATATGGGAGTGGACAGAGAGGAACAGCAGCAGGAGGAATGTTGCATTGTTTGGAGACGTGGACCTTAAGCTTTGACCTTCCATAGAGACATGAGTATCTCCACGTATGGCACAAGGAGTCTCACAGCCGGTGTTCCAACCGGTCATATACGAAGGATTTTACACAAGGTGTGTGTGGGTGGGGGCTGTGAATGCACAGTGGGGTTTCCACTCGAATCCCAAAATTTGTGCTTTGTCAGAGTTTTACGTCCAGACTGAGCTCCTGGAACGTAGAGAAGCTACCGGTGACGGCCACTGGTCTGCAAGTACACCCCCCACCCCCCTAAACAACACAGGTTGTTTACGTTAAGAAAGGTCAGTAACGAGTCCAAACAGAATAAAAGGAGACTTCATGTAAAACACGGTTCAGGTTGGACACACACACACACACACACACACACACACACCGAAGATCAATGAGATCAAAGACACACGTGCATGTGTCCTGGATGAGGTCAAAGGTCACATTCAGTATTCCCCTGACCCTCGGCTGATCACGTCACGTTTCATGGAAACAAACCAGGTGGAAAACTTTTTTTGCAGTTGCTTTATTGGTCATTTCTGTTATTAGTCAGCGCTAATAACACTTTTAAGAAAGATAATATAAAGTCTGCAGGAAATCTCATAAAGTTTTTTTTTGGTGTGTTTTGGATGGAGCTCTAATTGGAAAAAATGTTCTGGCGCTTTCTCAGACTTGTGCTCGTCACTGTTTTGAATTACAGAAGCAACTAATTACAGGGAATTAGCGGCGCAGCGCGTTTGTGAAACGGATCGAACTCCCCGAGTGCCTACAACTATTTCCTAGACGCAGGAATGTTTTGTTGTTTCTCTCAGCGGGTCGATTTTTCGTCCCTCCGTCTATAAACACAGCTTACGACGCTGCCGTGGCAGCCGTTTAATAGCGTGTCTTGATTTGTCGTCGTTTCAGAGTATTCCAGTAAAAGTGGTATGAACGTGCTTGTTGTTTCTCCCCTTCAAATGACGATTACAAGTAGTGCGGTACCCTGCAGGCATGTCAACTTAACTGCAAATCCACCTTTAATAGGACCTGATAAGACAATTAAGCAAGAAACGAAGACGTTAAGAAAGGAAAGAAGAAATTGCAGTGAAGCGGTGCATCGCTTTGCTGGGAAACGTCACCTCTTGGCTCCAAATTGTGGAAAAATCGTCTAAAAATAAATGTCTCTGCGATGGTGGAGGTCGAAACAGTCGAAGCAAATGATCACTGATGAAACACACAACACAACCTGTCACTCAAAGTGTTGAACCGTAAACCAGCAGATTTTGTTCGTGTTCATCTGAGCTGTCGCCTTCTATTTGAAACCAACAGCCAGCTGTTCCCACTCCTTCCTCTGTTTATGCACGCGATCACTTGATATTCCGTTCCCACAGAAACCTGGATCCAAATAAATGTTCCTTTAATCACACCGGATCGGCGGTTTGCTGTTATGACTGGATTCTTTTTTTTTTTTCTTACCATATTTGACCTCGACGGAGAACAAGTTGATTAGTCCAAACGGAGCTGCAGTGTCAGATTAAGGCTGAGAAAGTACAATTTTTCCATTAATTGAACTGTTCATTGGCTTTTAAACAGCTTTTTTTTTCTCACCCTCACTGGAAAATGTCCCCCGAGTCCGTCAGGACACCTAAACTCGGGCGCAGACCATGTGAGGTGTTCTGCATCGGCCCTGTTATAAAAATTGTTATGGAGAGGGGGAACGAGGTGGAAAGAAAAGCAGAAAAAAAAACCCTTCTGTGCCATCTGAAATAACATCAGTAGCTAACAAGGGGCATTCCTGTGTACCTGCGGGGGCGTCCAGACGAGGTCTGCAGGACTGAAATAGCTCCGAGATAATCCACCACCCCACCCCAGGCTCCTCCAAAAACAGGGGCACACACACACACACACAGGCGGCAACCTCTCATGTCCCAGTGCCAAGAATCTCCTCATGCTTGTGTTGAGAACCAGAATAACTTCCCGCCCTCTTTTTTTTTGGTCAAGGGTGGTTTAAGACAATGCAAACACTGTCTGTAATGCTACTTCAGGGGAAGGAGACAGTGCAAATGTATGTGTGTTGGAGGAGGGGTTGGGGGGTGGATGGGGGGGGGGTCAAATAGTTTGATTGTCCTGGAAAGAATTTCTCTTCTTTCCCCCTGAAAATCTTTGGCGTTGTCCGGGCTGCCGTGCGCAGTGATGTCATGTGCCGGAGAAATGATTAAATCCTTTTATTTTATTATTATCAAGTTGTGAATTTGTGAATAAATCAAGCGTTTTGTTCAGAAAAGATGATTCAAAAAGCCAATTCAAGTTGATCTGCTCGAAAAAAAATGGCAGCATCAAAGTTGTTTCCTGGGGTCAAGTGTCAACGCTTCCGAGGTCGAGTGTTTTTGTTCGAGCCTGACGCTCCAGCTTGCGCGGCGGGTTCATGCTCCCAGTTTTGGTTGTGGTTAGATTTCACCTGGCAGAGCCGGCGGTGAGCAGCAGGCCTCGGCCTTGGATGCCGCTGCGCGTACAAGCCACAACGTGTCCGGTCTTTGCTTTTGAGACGAGTGCTGTTGGCCGGAGAGCGTTGAAGGTAAACATGTTTTCTCTGCGCTCAGTTTGTGTTTCTAGTAAGACGGTCTGACTGAGGTCATCTTTGCCCTTTTTTTTTCCCTCCAGTTCCCCTCTTGCCCCCATTTATGTTCAGATCTCCCAGGTATTTTTAATCTGAAGAAATGGACCCACTCGGTCACAGTCGTGGGCTGACGGTGGGGAGCAACAACAGAACACCAGTCACCTCCAGCTGAATTCCATTTGTGAAAATGAGGAAAAGCTGCCAAACCTTTTAACAACAGACGGACATGAACACTGTAAAAAAAAAAAAAAAAAACATAAGTAAAAAATCCCAAAAATGCAAAATATCAACAGTTTTCTCAACTTTTGTCTGATGTGAACAGTGAAAGTTGGGAAAACTCACAAATCTATTGCATCACATTAACGTGGTATTGTGCATTTTTGGAGATTTTATTTTTTTGTAGGTGTGACTTTACAGTGGAAAATGTCACATTTTGTGGTTTGAATCGGAGCTCCTGTCACTGTCACCTGGTTAAAAATAATCACTCGCTGTTTCGTCTGCATGTACAGACCCAACAATCAGCTGCTGGCTCAAACGTGCCTCCTGGGAATTCGACATGGATCAGATATAGAAAGGAAGCCTCTCGGGCTTTTGTGGGGGGATTAATTCAAGCAGTAGACTGGACACGCTGCTTGATCCCCTGCCCACCGCGACGGAACAGCTTGTACTGCAGAGGCCTCGCACCCCCTGAAAGTGGGGTCCTGACCCCTCTGCATGTGTGTGTGCGTGACCGGCGCGACACCACAAACAGCCCGCTTGTGAACATCTTCCACGTAGGTGCTCTGGGCGTTGCGTAAGGCGCCTGATTCCAGTCGACTTTTGACCCGTTTCGCAAAGACGCGCGGGCGGCATCAAAAAAAGAGGGGGCGCTGACGTCCAGCAAAAGGCGCCAGAACCTTGTTTTCACTTCAATTGGAATTTCCTCTCTTAGGCCTTTTGTAATCATATTCTTCAACCGGATGTCAAATTTACCTCTTGCAGAGCAGAGAATGCTCCCAGCAGCGACTGCAGGTTACAGTTCGGCCCTTGCGTAACAGTCGGCTCTCCCTTTCACTGGCTGGCTGTTTGACCTTCCCCACCGTCTCTGTTTGTTTCCCTTCGTTCTTTTTGGGGTGTCAAGTGAAGCCTCGCAGAAGTAAAACACACGCTTTTTGTCCAAAGACTCGATTGCGTGGAGAAATGTTCCTGCAGCCTGGGTTGATTCTAAACAAACAGCTCGCTCGTTGGCTCTTTCTGGGGATATTTGCGTCGTTTTTCTGGCGAAACGCGGCTGTTTTTGAAGGACGCTCCTCTCCTGTTCTTCCCCAGTCGAGCCCAGCGTACGCTCTGTTGTCAGAAACAACACGTCGGGTTGGACCTGATGGCCTCTCACATTGTTTGCTCCATCTGTTTGAAGAGAGGAGTTGTTTTTTTTTCTTTTCAGGTTGATGTTTAACAGGACTCCCAGGAAAGTGTGAGATGGTCAAAGTCAATGAAAAACGCCCGGACGAGTCAATCAACGAAACATTTGGGTTTCCTTCTTGCTCCAAAAGGTCCGAAGGACATTTCATCCGGGTCGTCTCCAAAATGTTGAAAACCATGATTGTCTTTACTCTTCTGGCACAAACACGGTTTCCACAGGAAAATGGAAAAGTCTTTAAGATACCAACATCTATCACTGCGCCGAACATCTGCTCATGTAATTGAATCCGTGGGGAAGAACCGCGGACAGACGACTAAAGGTCATCCTTTTTTTTTTCTTTTTTTTATGTCAACTTTCGTCGGAGTGAAAGCGTTTTGAAAATGAAAGATGCTCAGAAAGAATTCTCAGACCATTATTTTGTGAGTGAGCTTGAGCTACAAATGAGAAATCGGTGTCTTATCTCGTCGACCTCAGGAGAGGCCGTGGAGACGCAGCCGGAACAAGGTGTGAGCGACGTCCCGGTCGCCCGGAAGCCCAACAAAGACACCACCTGGCTGAGACCCAAGGAGAGCGCCGTGCGCCAGCACCGGCAGGAGCTGAAGACCAAGATGAAGACCAACAAGGTGGAGGAGGTGAAACCCGCACGGCCCAAACAGGTGAACCGTCGCATCACACGTCTGAAATCGTGGAGAAACAGCTGCTCTGGCTGCACAGGGACAGGAAAGAAGCACGTTGCTGCCTCCTCCTGGCTCCCATGCTGCCTTAATGAGTCATTGATGAGACTAGATTTTCCTTCAGAGTTCAGACACATTGGATCAGCTCTCACAGGTACAGGAAATTAAGTGTCAGTTTGAGAACATGATTCATCCACTGACACACGGATGATGTGAGGTCGTGTATGTATATATATGTGTATACATATATATACTGTATATTTATGAATCTGTGCAGCAGCGACGAAATGAAAAAGTCAGTGGTTTTTTTTTTTGTTTTTTTTTTTACCTAAACTTACTCTGTGAACTTCTTTTGTTGAAGACTCAGTGTCAGCAGGAGCTCGACCAGGTCCTGGAGCGGATATCCAAGATGCCCTTCCGAGATAACAGAGGTCCCCTGGAGGACTTGTATGCACTGCACATCCCCAACTGTGACAAGAGAGGGCAGTATAACCTCAAACAGGTGACATGAGCAGACAGTTCAGAGGGTCAAAGCGCAATATTTCTTTCATACACATACATCCATGTTGTTTTTCATATTCATATAATCATAAGTATTTGTTCGGTCTTTTCTGTTTTTAGTGCAAGATGTCGCTTTACGGCCAGAGGGGCGAGTGCTGGTGCGTGAACCCTCACACAGGCCGACCGATCCCATCGGCCCTGACCGTGAGAGGCGACCCCAACTGCAGCCAGTACCTCACGGACCTGGAGCTGGAGCTCCCCGACACGGTCCAGATATAGAGCGGGCAGCGGGCAGAAAAGAACTTTTAAAGCACACGAGAACGTATGAGTAAGCTACATCCTATCTGTCTGTGTTTGTCTCTAGTTCATTCGAGCAGGTTTGAAATCTGAACCACCACAAAGGACGTAAACGGTAGAACCCTGCTTGCTGCGTAGATTGTAACCGTGGATTAACTTCTGGGGTGATACTCGCCCCCCGTAGCTGTCGTTGACGCAGCTTTGCTAATTTCCCCCGATTTGCTCCGTAATCAGTGTTTTGTACTGTGTGTGTGTGTGTGTGTGTGTGTGTGTGTTCAGACATACTTTTTAGTGTTTCATGTCCCAGCTTGCACTGTTGCCAGTGCTGTTGCACATGCTGTCAGCTTTGAGTACACGGGGTGTGTGTGTGGGGGGGGGTCTTAGAGATGAAATGTAGATGTGGGGGCGAGGAAGGCCATGACTCTAGACTTAATAAAGCTGTTAAAATGAAGAATAAACTCACCTGGTGCCTGTGTTCTGGTTTGTCCACACAACTTTCACACACTCCGCAGCAGCCTGATGAATCGGGTGTTTCAGCGCGTTCACATCTTCGTTCGTTTGCTCTGGTCTGAATCGACGTTGGATCACTCTCCCCTGGTTTTGGTCGACAATTTTGCTCATCCTCCACGTGTTCACCAGACAGTTTGGTCTACAAACGTTTGACGTCTCAGCATCACCAACTACTTTTTAAGATTTAGAAAAAAAAATCTGAATTTGTTATTTCGACTCAGTATTCGTCAATATAATTTTATGCCTGCCTGACATTTGCAGTTCAACAAGTACGTACAAGCACACATTGGGTTTTTTTTGGAATACAGGAGCTTTATTTAAATAGTGACTTGTTACAATAACCGAGTACACGCCTGATAAATATTTACACTCCTCACGTCACGAATCGGACACGGACAAAGGAGACGTAAAATTTGAAAAAAAAAAAAAAAAAAAACATAAACAAAACCATGCAAATCGAAGAAAACCCCTCTGTCGCTGGTTCCCGCTCGCACGGCGGCAGCACATGCAAATTGCAATTCAAAAGGCACTTGAATTTACATACAAACTCAGCGACCTGGCTCTCGGTGGGGCGCCAACAACCCCCGAAGAGCAGGACGCTGTTGGTCTGCGGATTGCCTGGCGGAGAAGAGCCGACATAAGCAAGACGGGGCTTTTTGCATAAGATTTGCGTCCAAGCTGTGGTGGTGGTGGTTGTGTGGGGGGGGGGGGTGTACACATGGCGCCGGACAGTTTCTTCCAGAGAACGATAAAGGGAGGTGTGGCACATGTACGGATTCTGAACTGCGTGTCCGTGGGAGTGTTTGGTGAGAAACGTCTGCTAGCACCATCAAAAACGGACTTCACGAAAACCACAGTGGCCTCTGGTGGCACACCTGGTAATTACAGGACTGGACTACTTGAAAGGAAAACTGAGAAACAACATGAGGTTAAAAAAAAAAAAAGATGTTGGGTGCTGCTGCTTGTGGGAATTCCACATAATAATAATAATAATAATAATAATTTAAAGTCAAAAGGGGTTTGACATAGTGTTTCATGTGTTAAGAAGCAGGTTCCATCCATAGCGACGAACCCCTCGGGATTCCAGTCTGGTTACATGGTGCGACAACAGGCGCGGCATTAAATCACAACAATCAGCAACAATCCCGAACTGCTGATTTGTTACTGGAGCTGCGGAGGTCCGGAGACCCACGGGGCTACGACCAACCAACCACACGGCCCTACTGAGAGAAGATGACAGACCGTCGCCACGACAACAACCACAGGAAGCCACAAATCAGACGTGTTTTGTCTGGGGGGGGAGGTATTTGGAGTGAACTTAGTACACAAAACATCTTCCATACAAATATATACTCTTATTTTCTACGGAAACAAAGAGGCGAGGTGTGTCAACCTCAAACACACAACTGTCAGTTACGTGTGCAGATTTTCAAAAAGGCAAGCTTGGCTCTCCTTTAAGAAAACAAGAAATAAAATTAAAAAAAACATCGCTGTCCATCACACCTGACTATTTATATCTATATATATATATATATATATATATATAGATGTATACACACACACACACACATACATACATACACACACACATACATACATACATACATATACTGTATATATACACACACACACATATATTTTCCTGACTGGCAGTCATCAAGTGTCCCAGCTGGATCGATCACTCGTTGCTGTTGCTGTTGCTGTCGAGGTCTTTACACTGCAGGTCGCCTCCGGCGTAGTTGACGCCGGGCACTTTCACCCCGAACTGGTCGACGCACCAGCAGATGCCCCTCCTCCGGCCGCGGGACGGCTTGCACTGCGAACGGCCGACACAAACGATGAGACCGGTTTGTTCTACTCGCCGGCCGCTGTGCTGCGAGCGGGCGGCCGTTACCTGCTTGCGCTTGAAGAACCCCTTCTTGTTGCAGTTGGGGATGTACAGGGACAGCGCCAGGACTTGAGAGGTGTCCTTCATGCTCTGGAAGAGATGATCCAGTCGTCTCCTGCAGGGTCCCTGGGTCACACACCAACAAACACAGCTGTCGTCTGCCTCAAACACTCGCAGCGCGTCTTACTCATCTTGTCCTCACGCACAAACTCGGGCTCCAGCTGGTCCACGCCGTGCAGAGGGAAGTCCGAGTCGCCGGCGGGTCCCAGTCGGGCCAGCTGCTTCTTGCGGTCCTTGGCCTGTTTCATCGCCTGGGCCTTCCGGCTGCTGATGTGGTCTCGTCCGTACAAGGGCACCTTGGTCTGCGGCGGCGCCGCGTCTGGAAGCAAGGCATCGTCACGGGGGCCTCCGTCTGACGGAGGAGCGGCACGAAAATGTGAGTTCAAAACATACGGAAGTAATCTACCAGCAGCTGAAACCGAACTCGGGAGGGTTTTTACGTCAGGTCGCCGCGCGCCCCGCCCCCCTCGTCACGCCCTAAGCCACCGCTGGCCCACTTCCACTGCTGTGTCACGCACTAACTTCGTTTTGGCAGCTTCCACATATAAAACCCTCCACTTATGTGCTGACGTGATCGCTAAGCTACTAAGCTAACAGGGCGGTGAAACAAGGTCAGCGCCTCGCTGCAGATGATGCGTAAAACTGCCCATCCCCCCCCCCCCCCCACCCCCCCATTCCCATGATGATGTCATCCATCCCCGTAATGACAGCTTCTTGGAATAAAAGAGAGAGAGAGAGAGAGAGGGAGAGAGATTCCCCTCCTCCGGTTCCTGCTGACACAGATTGCTCATCACTCCAATCACGTCTCCACTTACTAATCCTGCTCGTCTACTCTGACCTGCACTTCTTTTTTTTCTTCCTTTCATTGTCTTTTACACGAGCTTCATTGGGATGATCCTGGAGGGACGGACTCCCTTCAGGAACGAGAACGTGTGGATCCTCCCGTTGGGGTTTCGTTCTTGTTTGTAAAGTCGGTTGTTTGGCGTCAGTCTTCTGCCGCTCGGATCATCTCAAAGTGAAATTTTCATGTGATGGGGGGGTTAATGGAGGAGGGGGCTCACAGGCACACAGATGTGTGTGTGTGTGTGTGTGTAACCCGCGCTAAGCCTGCATTCTGCTGAATCACTACTCAGTGAGTGTGGC
>CAAKHB010002198.1:0-16601 GCA_901007665.1 Aeoliscus strigatus
TGTGCATAAATGAAAGGGAGACCAGTGGAAAAGTGAGGTTACAGGGAGCAGAGGTGGTGAAGGTGCAGGAGTTTAAGTACTTAGGATCAACAGTGCAGAGTAGTGGAGACTGTGGAAGAGAAGTGAAGAATAGGGTGCAGGCAGGGTGGAACAGCTGGAGAAAAGTGTCAGGAGTGATTTGTGATAGAAGAGTCTCAGCTAAGGTGAAGGGAAAGGTTTACAGGACTGTGGTTAGACCAGCTATGATGTATGGTTTAGAGACACTAGAGATAGAAGACAGAAGACAGGAGGCAGAGCTGGAGGTGGCAGAGTTAAAGATGCTGAGATTCTCTTTAGGAGTGACCAGGATGGACAGGATTAGGAATGAGGTCATCAGAGGGACAACACAGACAGGAAGGTTAGGAGAAAAAGATAGAGAGGCTAGATTGAGATGGTTTGGACATGTGCAGAGGAGGGACAGTGGGTCATTACATTGGTTCAGTGTAATGTCTTGAAAAAAATTGGAAAATACAAACTTCCAAAAATACATTTTCAACAGCTGCTGGAACCCTTTAAACTGTGTGACAATAAAGGTCTCTTATCTTATAAAGGATAATCAATGAGATGGGGGGAGACGTCGGATTACGTCTTCTGTTTGGAATAATTGATGAGCGTGGAAACGACGAGACAAAGGGAGGACGACGGAGTCCATTGGAGGCTCACAGGAGCAGACAGGGACTTCTAGAAGCATCCGTGCTCCATACTTTAGACTAACATAATTATTACAATTATTATTTGACCAACGTCCACCGCTGGTCAGAAGGAGAACATGTCTTCTTCTCACACCAATGGACCTTCTATGTTTTCTGATAGCGCACATAGTCTGGTAGTTACGGTACTCCAAAAAGAGATGGCACTTATTTTACATTTATCAGTGTTGAGAACAAAGCGCAGAAATAAGTCAGAGGACAGACTGACACACGTTTAGAGTGAGAACGGTTGAGATTTTGTACATCAGTGTTTTGATTTGTGGCATAGAATTCAACTGATATTTCTGCATTTATTTTAGCGGGGTGGGGGTGACTGTCCATTTAATGTGGAGGGGTGTATTTCAGTTGTTTTCTTGTCGTTTCAGACTTGTTTCCACTTTATTCAGATTATAATTCTACCTTGTTCCTTGGTTGACTGTTGTTTGATTATTTTATGTGTCTTGTTCTTTCCCACTTAATGTACAGTTAAATTGAGTTAATTCAGTTAGTAGATTTAATAAGTTAGTTAGGACTAGTTTAATTTATGCACCGTTTGTACTTTTTTGTACCGTTTGCACCATGAGTTGAGAGCTCTGTAGTTCTGTCACACCTATACAGTAAATTGGACAATAAAGTTGACTTTGACTTTATTCTTTGCCTCTTAACATATCTTAAACGAGGATTAAAAAGACAATTCGGTTCTGTTGGTCACATGATCAAACACAGATCAGGTCTCAAACCCTGGGTCCGAACCGTTCTTCTGTTCTACACATGACGGAAACAGGTCATGTTCCAGGTACTGACAGTTGGTTCAATACGCTCAGGAGACAGGAAGTGCTGACCAAGTACCGTCTCTTCTGTTTGTGGTGAATTTCATCGCCATCTACTGGTCTGCAGTATGAACTACAGCCTGTTGATGCGTTTACCTGGATGAATCTGGATGCAAATTTCGTTGATACACAGCCAAAGAAAAAGCAGGTTTGGTCCGGGTGAATCCAGTGACCATCACAATTCAGACCGTAGGTCGCCACCAAGGGGTCAGCGGTGTGAACTGCAATCTGTCCAGATGACAGATCACCGTTCACCGGTTTAAAAACCCGTCCACGAGGGGAAAAGTTCGCTTGACAAGCCGACAGCGCCAATACGGTGAGTGTTTGAGGGCTGAAGGAGGAGAGCGGAGCAGACGCCGACACGGAGCCTCACCTGGGGTGGCTGTCAGGCAGGCAGGTGTTTCCAGGTGCTGACGAAGGCGGTGGGGATCAGAGAATAAGGCACCGTGGTGATGGAGCTCCAGCTGTCCGACGTGGGGTCGTAACAGTCCAGAGTTTTACACCGCTGGGTCCCAAAGTACCCCCCCACCACATACAGCTTGTTCCCCGAGGCCACCGCGTGGCAGCTCATCCGTTTGGACGTCATGTCCCCCACCCGTGTCCACAGGTTGGTGTCACAATCGAAGCGGTAGGCGGAGGCGGCGGTGAACTCCGTGTCCCCCCCCATGATGAAGATCTGACTGCCCAGGACAGCAGCTGCAGTGTAACGCCACGGCTGGGGGCACTCTGCCGCGATGTTCCAGCGGTTTCCCACGGGGTCGTAACACTGCACCTGGAACACAGCAGCATCAGCCCTTATCTCACCCCCCCTTACCTTATTGACCGTTACCATCTACCTGTCAACCCCCCCTTACCTTATAGACCGTTACCATCTACCTGTCAACCCCCCCTTACCTTATTGACCGTTACCATCTACCTGTCAACCCCCCCTTACCTTATAGACCGTTACCATCTACCTGTCAACCCCCCCTTACCTTATAGACCGTTACCATCTATCATCTTACTCCTCAGTTCTGAGGACTGAAGAAGCTTCTCGGATGAGTGGCGAAACGTCTTCAAGAAAACCAGAAGTCCAGTTGCCTACGATTCAACCCAGCAAGGTGGTTCCTGTAACTTTTTCCTCATCTTGTGCAGGTGAGCCCCCCTGAAGCCAACATTGTTTCTTATCCTACCACTAACCCCCACTTTTTTACCAACAGGTTTTCATGCAGCATGAGCACTCATAGCATGAAGGTCCCTCGTTTGACTCATGGGATCCGGCGTCCCACCCCAAAAGCAAGCTGAGTTGAATGTAATAAGTGTGAATGGTTGTCTGTGGTGACTCGTCCAGGTTGTCACAGCTCACCCACCTTAGAGGCCCTGTCTCTGTGAATCGTCGTCCCTCCGAACACAAACAGCTTCAGTTTGGCGCTGACCACTGCGGAGTTACTGACACCGTCTCTCAGCGGCGCCATCATGGTCCATTTGTTGCTGACAGGGTCGTAACGCTCCACCTGCAAACATCACACACACACACGCTCTGCTCACAAACAACCACATACACGCCTCAACAGCGCCTGTTTTTCTAGTTGATGCTTCACCTGTTTTAAGGAGACGGACGGCGAGGCAGGAAACACGCCGGCAATGGCCGTATGACCTCCGACTACATAGAGACTGTTCTCCAGCTCAGCTGAGCCATGGCCGAACCTGAACCAAGTCAGAGAACCCTGGTTAAACACCCGTCATTGGAACTGGACACATAACACTGGTGTCCATCTGCAGACAGCAGGGACCACCGGAAAAGTATACCACCCGAAAAATATGAAAAATATTCACATCGTAGCAAAATCAAAATCACTTCCCACTTCAACTTGGTGGAGCTACACATTACAACACAATATGAGTTTTTTTTAATAAAAAAAATAAAATCTATACAAAAAGGGCCGTAATAGGACTTTTAGAAGCCCCATGGTGGTTTGAGATAATTTGGTGAAGCTATAACATTATAACAAATCGTTTTATGAAAAAAAAAATCTGCATAATTATATTTTCCCAAACCAAGTGATGTGTACTACCCCCAACAGGAGACTATAGAAGTGTGAATTGATTGATGATTGATTTTTTTCATTTCAGTGTTTGACTTTTTAGACAGTCCCTGAACACTCATCTCCCAGCTGCAATAAGGAATTGTTTTCATTCAAATAATGCTGCATCTTCTTGTCTACCTCACTAGGACAGGTAAGAGACACGGTCTGTGTCTGTCGTTAACCACGGGATCAACACCAAATGAGCTACTGATCCCATAACTAAACTGATATCTGTTCCTGTAATTACGAGAGAAGATGTCCGTTCTTCTCTTTGTGTGTCCGTCTAGTAACATATGGAGGATTTGTGAAACAGCACTAGAAGATCCAACGGGTCAGTACTCCCACCACACAGGTCCTGTACTTAGTGGCCTGTCAGTGACCTGGCGATGAGCATGGGGGCTCCTTTGGACCACTCTTCATGGACGGTGTCATAGATCCAGACGTCCTTGGACACTCCGTTCTCCGACCCTCGTCCTCCGGTCACATAGACTTTACACCCGATGGCACACGCACTGAACTCCTTCCTGGGACTGGGCAGGTCAGCCTTGGGGATGATCTCCTTGGCTTTATGGTCCACCTGCACGTTCGAGTCAGTAAAAGGAGGTTTTAGATTCACATGTCATCACTGATGGAGGGAGTGGATGAATCCGTCACACGGCACAACTCGGGATTATTGTCATGGAGATCATTTTCACCTTTATACTATTATAAATGTTTTCTTAACTTTTTTTATTATTATTTCAATATTTTTCTTTAGGTCCTGCAAATAAAATGTGTGAAGGCATCATAAAGACAAAAGAACAGTACAGAATTCAAACACATGCTAACAAAAATTTAAAAAGGCACAAATGAAACTGCTTGATGTTCAGTTGTTTCTGGGATGATGTTGTGACAAATTTCACGTACTGGCACATTAAACAGACACTTTCCTGCAGCAGCTGCAGGGACCTGTACCACGAAGCTCGATCATAAGTCCTGGATCAACTCGACTGATCCAGGACTGACTTAGCGAGATCATGGCGATCAGGATCATCGGGACCATGAAGCTGGATATAAACTCGCTAATTCAACCCAGGTTTGTCTCATCAAGACCCGTGAACACGCACGTGTAAGAGGTGTGTTCGAGACAGGGTCTGTATGAGGTGACTATGAAAACCCACGAGTCGCCAGGAGGCTGAGCACGGGGACAAAGGGTGTTTGACAGACGGACTAAACAATAAAAACTACAGGCTTCAACGTCTGCTGGTTACTTTCATTTATTGAGGATAAAATCCAAACAGTGAATCCCACAAAAAAAAAAAAAACTTACAAACACAGTGCAAGCGAGTGCGCAAACGAGCTAGTGGTCAGTAAAATGTATGAGCCGGTAAAACAGCTAATTTCACTACTTCCCTCAAGTACCCCCCCCACCTGATTCCTCCTCAGATGTGACACAAAGAAGGAAGCTACCTGGACCTACAGTCTGAATCAAATCATCTGATGGATGGATGTGTTAGAGATAATCAGGGACAAAGAACAAAATATCATGTCCCTCTTCAAAAAAGAGGGGGAACCCTGAATGAAGTGTGGAGATGACACTGTTCACATTTCCTTCACTGAACCACTGGAAAGTGTCTCGAGAGGACGACAAACTCATCTTTTAAATCAGTGTGGTCAGAGGTCACTTGGTGGACCACCGACAGACAGTGTTTCTGATGAGTCGCTCCACATCTCCCACGACCCTAAAGGAAACGACCTGTGTCAAAGAACCTCAGGGCGAAGTATACTGTCTGTGGTCCAGGGCGTGAGAATCGGTCAAATTCAGTGAAATATAACGGGTCAGATCGGTCCCGGAAGATTCGTTAACGCTGTAACTCTCTCCTCACCACCTGTCTTATGTGGAGGAATGGGCAGGTCATTGTTTTTCAGGACATCTGATTGGCCAGTGGGTGGTGCTGTTCACGGGATCAGATTCAATCCACAGGTGTGGACTGAACACAGGTGTGTAGGAGTAGGGTGACATCGAAAACCTGGAGGACCTGATCTAAACCAATATAAGCTCCAGAACAGGAGTGTCAAACCCCAGTCCTCGAGGGCCCCCCTGTCCTGCAGGGTTTCCATGTCACCCCGCTCCTACACACCTGACTCAAACCAGCAGCTCGTTGTCAGAGACTGAACAGGGAGACATGGAAACCCTGCAGGATAGGGGGCCCCCGAGGACCGGTTTGGACCCCCCTGCTCTAGAAGGACAGTACAGAGATGGTGCAATGCTCATTAGAATCTGAATATACAGTTTCTGTCTTAATTGTTGTTTTCATCTTCCTTGTCCATGTGAAGGGAAACAAGCAGTCACAATATGTCCATGACTTGTATGATCGTGGTTAAATCCCTTGTACTCATACGATGAGGAGCATCTGTTACCTGGTAGATCTTGTCACACATGAAGGTCTGCCCCCCCAGTATGAGCAGTGTGTGTCCTGCCTTACGCGGCCGAGCGCAGGGACTCGTTACGACCCCGTCGTTCTGGAGGATCTTCTTTTTACAATGCATCGCTTCTTCTACTATTAACCTGTGGAGGTGGTTAATAGTACACATGACTTTGAATACATCAGTGCACAGTGAGTAATACATCTACTACTACTACTACTACTGCTGCTACTACTACTGCTGCTTGTATCTGAAAATACTACATGATTATTAGTTTTCTCTCTCTTTTCGTCCAATACTCTACAGGACGTGTATTTTCCTGAGCACTGCATACTGATTGCACATATCGATTGGTGAGCAGCACTATCAGATATAAGAGCAAAGAGCACATCCACCCTGGTTGGAGGAGGACTGATGAGGCTATGATTGCTGACTCCATTAGCAGCCAACAGAGCTAATGACACAGCCGGTAAGTGAGTGATCAGATGTAAAACATTCATTCATTACGACGACAGTCTGATTACGGTCTGATTGTATTTATCATGGATGAATCACACATCAGACAGCTTCCATTACAACTATGAATCAATTATCAGACTGATGTAGTCGTCATGACGATCAGAACAACAGGCACAGGGGTTTGCTGAGGGACAGTAACGTTAAAAGAACTGACTATTTAATGATCAAATACAAGTCTGTGATCACATCACAAACGTTGTTTGATATTGGGTAAAGAAATAACCCTAATCCAAATCATTGCACTTATCTAAAACAGCAGAAAAAAAAGGATCATTCCAGGTTGTCGTTATGAATATGGGTATATACATGATTTGTTTGTGACTGAAAGAACGAGCGAATAGAAACTAATTCAGGAAGTGTTACCTGCTCCTCTTGTCCGCCATCACCAGCTCCTCACAGGCCACAGCCTCCAGCAGACATTCCGACGGCAGTAGAGCTAGCCTGATGCCCCTCAGCAGCTCAGGCAGATGAGGACGACGACCCTCCAGGTCGTATCGAACCCAGCGCATCACCGAGTTAAACACAACCTGCCACAGGTCCAGTGTAGATTAGAGTCATTAGCAGCAACATCTGGGTCCCGTTCCATAAGGCAGGTTCGGGGAAAACCCTGAGTTTGTTGATCCACAGACGTTTCCTAATTACAGAATTACTGAAGAAGTGACTTCCAACATATGAAACTTCAGACTTTTGGTTTCTTTCGGTTTACATGAGAATGGAACTGAACATGTTTCACGAATAAGTGAACCTGCTTCCTGAAACAGACCCCTGCGGACTGTCACCATAGCAATCGATTCACCTCGTTAGTGAAACCCATCCAGCTGTTTGTGAGGAGAAGCTATGAAGAGGAAGTCCTCACCTGTTCATCTTCGATCTCCAGCTCGTCGCTGAGAATCAGCTCCAGCAGGTTGTCTTTGGTCAGACTGTAGAAGTCCTCCGATTCTCTCACCTGGACCAAACACACAGTATAGGTACCGTCACTGACAAGAACTCACACCTCTAGGTTTTATTTTGTTCCACGGGTGAAGACCTCACTGGATTTCAGTGGATCAGGAACCGATCCACGGGTTTCTCACCCATGTCGTTGCTTTAAAAAAACGGGGAGAAAGAAATCCCTGGAGACTAACTGTAGACTGTAGCTGTAAACCAACTGCAGTGCTTGTGATGGAGTGGAACTGAAGCAACAAACAGCTGATTCAGCACATCAGCTTGTACCATATGATGTAATCTTTGAAAATCCAGACATTGGCTAGGCTGCTGATGCAGCCTTTCTTGTCTCTTAAGAAGTATTGAATCAGACCAAAGTGCTTCAACCCCCATCACCTCTTTGATACAGCGTCTTTTCATGGAAAGTTTGTCAATGAGCTCATTTCTTCCACAGTGAACACCGTATGTCAGACTCTGGAACCAGCTCTACTAAAACGACATTTAAAAAAAAAACCTGGATGCACATTTAAGCCTGGTGTTTCAGGTGTGTACATACAATATTCAAATCAACAACAAAACGTTTTTTTTCCCAGGATGAGGGCTAAATATTGTTTCTGTCAATGTCTTCCAACAGTGCTGCTCGTCCTTCATACATATCCTGTCCCCCAGTTACACAGAGACTTCCAGGAAGTGCAGTAGTTTCCAAACAACGGCCAATCCTAGTAAATCATTCTACAGTTGATGTTTATGACACACTTGAAGTACGGACTGGGTGATCTCCAAGTAGATAATGATCCCGTGAGGGCTGCAACATGTACTGGACATCAACTGGTGTAACGATGAGATGTCCACACAGAGACGGAATGTTTTCATACAGTGTTTCCTCTCCATAATTGCATGTGTCCACACAAATCCAGTGAGTATGCTGTGTAGTACATATAGTAGTACATATCCAGGGCTGTATTAGCCCTTCTGTTCTCTAATACAACATTTAACATACACTATCGAAATATTCAAGACCTATGGCATTGTGTCGGAGGAAGGTGTTTTTGAGCAGTTTCATTATTGTAAGTTTGCTTTGAATGTAAAAGTTTGGATCGATTCAACAGGTTAGGGTTCGACAGGTTGTGCTCCTATGAATGTGTTGTGTTTCACACACGGTCAGTCATGGATGTGCCAGCCTCAGTTGTCGTAGCACCTGACAGGGAGGCGGTGGGACACAGGGAACCAAAAGCTCTGTACTTTTCTACTGCCTGATGGCACATCAGCACTTTTTGACATTACTGCCGTAATGAATATTCTTGTGGCACACGACACAAATACACGTACCTGTCAGACTCTGTGTACTTTTTCACACGGAGTCGACCATTTTACTAAGTCATGCCCATCTCCATTTGTTTGTCATAGTCTGAGCCTTCCTTCACTATCAATGCATCCACGTTGGCGTGTGGACATTCGTGTTAAAGATAAATGACCAATAATTGACTCGGTGACTCTGCACCAGAAAAGACTCTAGATTTGTCACTAGTCGTTTTTATGGAAAAATGTTTTTGGAGAAGTCACTACATATGGTGACAATATCACAAAGTCAGCAACGTACAGAACCCGCCTTCCTGTTTCTGATTGGCTGACACCAAGACTGGCTGGTTTTACAGGTTTACAGCAGCGTCAGTTTAATGACTAACATGATTTCATTGGCTCGTCTAAACCACCACCACAAAATGCATGTGCAACTTCTTTTGTCTCTTTTTCCAAGATAGAAATCCGTCTAGAGACAGAAAACGTTGATCCCTGGACATGTCTCCTGTCTGGCCAAATCCATGTTTTCTTTGATTAAATTAGCTGAGGTAAACTACTCCTCAAATATTTGACGACATAAAGAATCATTTACCGTTTCGTAATGTAGCAAACACATCCTCCATGACAGCTCGTACAGTCTTTTACACTGGTGAGCATCTGACAACAGCATCATCCCCAGACAGTTGGAGGAGTGAAGGTTCTTTTCTAAAAATTCTGCGGCTGCATCCCGGATGTCGTGAAACTGCAACATGTCTCCAGCCTCTAACAGCGACTCAGCATTCTCCTCGTTTATAATGACTCGAGACGAGTAGGCAAAGTCCAGCAGAAGCTCCAGCACCTAGAACCAAACACAAACGTTTGTGTCAGTGACACACGGAACAGAAGTCAGGTTGCAGCAACACATGGAAAGTCATAGATGGATCAAATTCTGTTAGAAATACCTCTGGGTGTATACTGTCTCTGAAATTGACATCACTGTCCAGACTTTCTCGTAAGCCTCCGCTGAACATGGCTTCAAAATATCGACTGCATGCAGCCAAGACAGCCCTGGGAAACAAAACGTTTCATTCATTATTCCCAGCAGATTTCAGCCTGAAGGTTTTCTGACAAATTTCAAAATAAGAGCTGAGTGAGGACCTCAGCACACGAACAGGAACGTAATGACAAAGGTGAAAAGCTGCTGTTCACAACACATGACAAAAAATCACAACATAGGAACAAGTCAAAGACCATATTGTCTTTTCCAGATGCGATCAAAATGCATCGTGGGATGCGTGTGAATGGACACATGAGGCCCGTTCCAGAAAGATGGAGGATTTCATCCTGAAATGAAGACAACTCTGCAGATTGAGATTTTTTTTCTTTGAGTTTTCAATTGTATTTTCACATGAAGTTTCATGAACACAGTTCATCAGTCACCCAAGTGAACCGAAACTAACTGAGGGTTTTCTCTCACCCAGCTTTCTGGAACAGACCTGATCATTCCGACAGGGGTTATTAGCTTATAGAGCTCAGCAGGGTTTAGTGAAAACCTTGAGTTTGTTCAACCAGAAATAAGAAGGCAAGACAACTTTATTTGTATAGCACATTTCATACACAGTGGCAATTCAATGTGCTTTACACAGAAAAAGAAAAATACATTAAACATTAAACTAATAAGACAATTCCAAGTTTTAGAATCATATACAGGTAAGTGGAAAAAAAATGTTTTAAACTCGTTTAAAGGGCATACAGTGAATTAGCTTAATTAAGCTTTTACACAATTTTTTGCAATTTTTTTCTCCATTTTCTGCCAGTTCTCCTTTGGCAGTTTTAACGCCTGTTTTAATCAACTTTGATTGAAAATGAACTTATAAAAGACAATAACAACAATTAAAAGGATTAAAATCAAAAGCATCAAAAGAATGAAAGCATGATTTAAAATTGAAAACAAAAGAGAAACCATTAGGTCTTAAAAGTGCAGATTTGAACTTATGAATACAGTCTATGTAAATACGGCTGAGAACAGATTTAAAAAAACTGAGTAGTTTCAGCTGATCTCAGGCTTTCTAGGAGTTTGCTCCAGACATGTGGAGCACAGAAGCTGAAAGCAACTCCTCCATGCCTGATTCTGACAATGGGAACTGATAAGAGACTGGATCCAGAGGACCTGAGGATTCTTGGAGGTACACACTGGGTCAGGAGCTCGCTGATGTATTTTGGTCCTAAACCAATCAGAGCTTTATAGACCAGCAGCAGAACGTTAAAGTCTATCTGACAGACAGGCAGCCAGTGTACCCACCTCAGAACTGGACTGACGTGGTCCACTTTTCTGGTCTTACTAAGAACGCCATGTCATCTAACTAGTGATCTGCAGAGACACACAGCGGCTTTATATCTAAAGGGGGATGGGAGCTGACAACCTGATTGGTTTATTGCATGTTACACCCATCACACCCCTCTGACTAATTCAGAGGTTGAATCCAACCCCTTTGGACATTGCGCCAGCTGATCCGAGTTGGCCTAAATAGTCAACGGGAACGCCCCATGCGCTCTGTGCTTGGCGCTGCGCCTCGCACTTTGGCCTGTTGGTCTAAATAGAGCCCAAGATCGTTTATCCTTGAGATGATAGTAGGCTGATTGTTTTAATGTGTTTTTGAAAGTTTAGGTCTGAGTCCATCACTACACCTAGATTTCTGGCCTGGTTGGTGGTTTTTAGTGGCTAACTGCAGTCGTTTGTCTTTGGCTCCAAAGACAATCACCTCAGTTTAGTTTTTACCAATTGCACCTTTTACAAGCCGTGTTCTCACCTGTGGCACGGAAAGGAGCGGTCGCCAGCCCACAGAGTGACGTCGGTGAACATGCACTGTTTCCTCATGGTGTTCAGGTGGGTCAGCACGCTGTCAGGATGGGAGGGCTTGTGGAACAGAGAGATGTTCATGGAGCCTGTACTGGTGCGGGATTTACGGTTCTCATGAACAGTCACCGACATGGTGGCTGCGGCTGGGACCTCTGGGGAGTCGCTTGGAACCAATTCTCCAACTATTGGTTGACAAACACAGAAAACAGAAAGAACTTGTGAACTATGTGGATGAATTCATGTCAGATGAGGCCATGAAAACACATCGATGGACACGATTCAACCTGAAAGCTCAAACCTTCACTGAGACCAACAGATGGCGTCAATCACTCTTCTACAACTGAAACCAGCAGCTATCTTCTTCAGAGGGCACAGATGGACTGTGATAATACAGCTGCACGCAGCAGAACACACACTTCAGTAGCCACACACACAGACTTTACTTGGGCAGCCTGCCCAAGAGGAATCTAGAATTTTAAAAAAAAACAACACCACCAAAGAAAAACGTGGTCAATCAGATACAG
Organism: Aeoliscus strigatus; assembly: GCA_901007665.1. NCBI lineage: Eukaryota > Metazoa > Chordata > Actinopteri > Syngnathiformes > Centriscidae > Aeoliscus > Aeoliscus strigatus. The sequence goes on from CAAKHB010002198.1 coordinate 12,136, forward strand.
AGGGAAAACTCAGTCCACCTGTCTATCACTGCGCTGTCAGACACAGAGACACACACACGTCTGCCACCAGACCCACTCCCTCACCCAACACACACACTCACAATTTTCAGCGATCATTAGCTGGACACTTGTGTTTATGCGGCGTCTCACAGCCCTCAAAGCTGCTTGTTGCCATCATCTCAGAGGTGAGTTGAGTAAATACATTTCCATCCCCTACATTGAAAGCACAGAACGTCTAAAACGACTAATTCTAGAGTTTGGGTACAGTGGTATCTACCCATTGACACCCGCTACCCATAACCGGAAGAAGACGAATGAATGAATGAATAACGGTATCGTCAGTGTCGGGTTATTAGACATCGGTAAAGTTAGTTGAGCTGGACACCTGTGGTGATGTCCCTCCGAACCACACGAACAATTTAAAATGATGACACGTTTTAAACTGGCTGCTGTGTCCTCAAAGTTCTGTATTTTTCCATTTAAAACTACATGTGACAACAAAGAAACAGGTTTCCGAGTGTATCCAACAGAACGCTGGACAGTCGCTGGTTAACAGGAACAGGAACAATTATCTGTTGGGAGTAGAAGTCTCTCAAAGATGGAGAGAGCTTTGAGTGTCATGAGTAGAACTGGTGTAAATGATTTCAGAAATATCCGTAGATTTTGGCATCTAACACTGAGGAGGGTCAGGATACATCTTTATTTGTAGCTGCACAAATAATCTTTCACTTATTTTAAAGTGTATAACATTTATTGGACATGTAACCACGTTTGCAGTCATTGGTTAATAGGCCAATCACTGCTGCACTTAATTTTTCTATTCATAATTCAACATTCATAATTCTAAGTAAATAAGTATAAATAAATATAGTTCAGGAAAAAGGACTGAAAATGTACTTATTTGTCCTTGTTCATATTCATTTGATGACTTACACACTTCATCGTATCCTTAAAATATCACAACAATAATTAACATAATTGTTCATATTAGTCATATAATTTTAATAATAAATTCAGAGTTTTTTTTTTCTTTCAGAAGAAAACTGAACTGAGAAACAGGCTGCAAAGAGAGCATCTTTGGAGCCTGAAGCAGCATGCAGGACCGGATCTTGATGCTTTTCCATAGAGAAAGGCACTGGAGATTTTTTGTTTGTTTGTTTTTCCTCTGGGTTGTGTATGTTTACAAAGCAACAGTCTGTAGGAGTCTAAAGATGTAAACAAATGTCATATGTGGAAAAAAAGCTAGAACTGTCTACCTGTTTTATGTTTGTTTTAAAGTGCACAATAAAATGTGACACTGGGGTACACTGAAATTTCAGTATTTATTGTCTATTCATCAGTAATACAGTGAAAATGATAGGAAATGTGAATTATTTGCGTTGCAGGTCAAGTTACAGTGTGCACCCGACTGTACATTTTTTGCTTGCGCTCCTAAAATTTTAAGTCAAGGGTTACTGTGCTCTTAGCAAAACAAGTTAGTCTGGAGCCATGGATGTTAAATAAATGACACAGTTCATAAACATTAGCTTGATTATTTAGAATGCACTTATCACCACAGCGCCCCCCTGTACCGCCCGGCCCAGCACCACAAGTAAATCCTCAACCTAGCAACTAACACAAGAAAGAAAAGATCTGAGTCAACAATAGACGAGTGTTTGAGGGGTAGAAATCCACTTCTCTTCAATTCTCTTCACTAATATTAACTGTGTGTTCCGTCCCTTCCGTCCACCTATATTGTCAGTTGTTTGAAACCCTGTCTGCACTACGTCAGTGCTTTCACTTTCTGAGCTTCATCACAATACATGCTGGCCTTATTTCCTGTGTGTTTGTCTACAAACTAGAAGTTGTAGAAAGTACAAAACTTGATCATTGTTTGGATAATGCGGTACTGCTGTGACTTTTTAAAGTGTTGCATCAACACCAAATAAGGTTTGGTGACAGTAGTTTCCTTGTATTAAAGGCCGGTAGTTGGCAGGAAGCATTCAACCATTTGACTCTTGCGCTCCACTTCGTGTACACAGCTAGCTAACGGATGAATCAGTGGCTGAATTCCCAGCAGATAAAACATCTACTGCTGCATTTTCAAAGCTGACGTGTGGACGTATTTTATTTATAAAAGTATGTATCAAGGTATGAACCATGTGATCAAAATCCTGCCAATACACAGCATATTTTGCAACAGGAGGACACCTGGAGTGGTATTAAACAGATACAACAATGTAAGTGATTACAGCTGATGCAGCAGTGATGCAGCTTTAGGCTGCAGCCACAGTGGACCACAATATTTGGATCACAATGCAGAAGCTTGGTGCTGCTGAATGTGTTTTAAAGGGACAACAGAAATGTGAAAGGCACATTCATGCGTTCATACAGGGCCTCACACATTCAAACTCAAGCTCTTTCGAGGCAGCCCCTGACACTCTTAACGCCAAAAGATGCTTTCCAGTATTTTGGGAACTTAAATTAAGCCTGCATTATACAGATGTGCTTTTTGTCTACCCATGCCAAAAGAAAACGCACATAAATGAGTTCTCAATCACATGGTCACTTAAGCTGTGACAGCTGAAAATATTATTCCAACAAGCACAGCACGCTTTTGTCTATTAGAAGGAGACAGGGAGGTGGTGAATCGCAGCAGCACAGGCAGGACGACAGAGGACAAGAGGCTAGACAGATGTCTACAAGTGTCTCACACACGCTCATCACCAGCAGCCTGATGGGCTGCACAGCTCATCTGAAAAAGTCTCCATTCATACACATAGCACATGAGGTCTAATTTCTAAATGATGGATGGCTAACTTTTGTCAGCTCAGTCCATTCAGACCAAACTTCTAATCCAAGAGTCACTGACGCAGAATCATGTAAAACCCACTGTTTTCATAAATTCATAAACATGGGTGTAGATTAACCCATTACTGCACTTTACAAAGGAATCCCCTTTCCTTCCTCTTCCACATTTATGATACATTGTTGGGTCACCATTACTATAGTAACCACGCATGGCAGCGGCACTAAGTAGTAGACACGTAAACAGATGGAGGTAGTGTTTCCAAAAATAAAAACAAAACATGGAGGAAATTTCCTGTGCAGACCTGTGTTTTTATGATGAACTTTAACAGATTTGATTTTGCCTTGCCTCCCTCTCTCACCCCCACTACCACCTCTTCACACCTCCTCCGGCCAGCCGGCCTCCTCCCCCTCTCCTTGACCTGCTACCCTCAACATCTGATGCCTACCAGCCCACTCCCCCCTTCCTACCAGCTCACCACCCCCTATATCCCCCCGCTAACACTTTCACCGCTCATCACCCCCATACCATCACCTCAGTTATCCTCCACCCCACTCTCCATAACAAATGATCAGGTGAGGAGTCAACTTAAGAATATCAAGGCAAGGAAGGCTCCAGGACCAGACGGTATCAGTCCCAGACTGTGCTGAACAGCTCTGTGGTGTGGTCAGGCACTTGTTCAATCTGAGCCTGAGCCTGGAGAAAGTTCCGACCCTGTGGAAGACCTCCTGAGTGGTCCCGGTACCGAAGACACGGTGCCCAAAGGAGCCCAACCATTTCAGGCCTGTTGCCTTGACTTCTCACCTGTTGAAGACCATGGAGAGGATCATCCTGAAACAGCTAAGACCCATGGTGGATGATCAGCTGGACCCCCTGCAGTTTGCCTACTGGCCTGGGATTGGGGTGGACGACGCAGTGATTTACTTGCTGCATAGATCACTGCATCACCTGGAGGTCAGCGGAAGTGTTGTGAGAGTTATGTTCTTTGACTTCTCCAGCGCTTTTAATACTATCCAGCCATCGCGGCTAGGAGTGAAGATGGAAAGTATGGGAGTAGACCAACACCTGACTGCATGGATTAAGGACTATCTCACCAACAGACCACAGTATGTGAGGCTGCAGCACTGAGTCTGACGTGGTGCTCTGCAGCACAGGTGCCCCTCAGGGTACGGTGCTCTCCCCTTTCCTCTTCACTCTCTACACTTCGGACTTCAACTACAATAACTCACACTGCCACATCCAGAAGATCTCCGATGACACAGTCGTCGTTGGCTGTGTTTCTGAAGGGGACGATGTGGAGTATAGGACAGTCATCAGGGACTTTGTAGGCTGGAGTGAACGTAACCAGCTGCAGCTAAATACCAGCAAGAAAAAGAAGATGAAGATGTGAACTTCCAGAGGAAAGCATCCTCTCTCACACAGGTGAACATCCAGGGATCGGACATAGAGGTGGTGGAGAACTATAAATTCCTGGGTGTTCACCTTAACAACAAACTGGACTGGTCTACAAACACCCATGCCCTCTACAAGAAGGGCCAGAGTCGCCTCCACTTGCTGAGGAGACTGAGGTCCTTCGGAGTGTGTGGGACTCTCCTTAGGACATTTTACGACTCTGTAGTGGCCTCAGCCATTTTCTATGCTGTGGTCTGCTGGAGAGGGAGCAGCACAGACAGGGACA
>CAAKHB010002199.1:17187-29154 GCA_901007665.1 Aeoliscus strigatus
GGATATAAGGACAGAGGGACTGAGGACAGAGGGTGTAAGGACACAGGGTGTAAGGACAGAGGGACTGAGGACAGAGGGTGTAAGGACACAGGGTGTAAGGACAGAGGGAGTGAGGACAGAGGGTGTAAGGACAGAGGGAGTGAGGAGACAGGGTGTAAGGACAGAGGGAGTGAGGACAGAGGATGTAAGGACAGAGGGTGTGAGGACAGAGGGTGTGAGGACAGAGGTAAGGACAGAGGGTGTGAGGACAGATGTAAGGACAAAGGATGTGAGGACAGAGGGCATAAGGACAGAAGGAGTGAGGACAGAGGGTGTAAGGACAGTGGGAGTGAGGACAGAGGGAGTGAGGACAGATGTAAGGACAAAGGATGTGAGGACAGAGGGAGTGAGGACACAGGGTGTAAGGACAGAGGGAGTGAGGAGACAGGGTGTAAGGACAGAGGGTGTGAGGACAGAGGGTGTGAGGACAGAGGGAGTGAGGACAGAGGGTGTAAGGACAGAGGGAGTGAGGACAGAGGGTGTGAGGACAGAGGGAGTGAGGACAGAGGGTGTAAGGACAGAGGGAGTGAGGACAGAGGGAGTGAGGACAGAGGATGTAAGGACAGAGGGAGTGAGGACAGAGGCAGTGAGGACAAAGTCAGTTTCCTTCGTTCTTTCAGACTCAAACATTCAATCATTGTTTGTTCTTCAGTTAAATCAGGTCGAGAACTAATCCTCTTTGTGTATGTGTTCAGTGTGTTTTCAGTGTATGTGTTCAGTGTGTGTGTGTGTGTGTGTGTGTGTGTGTGTGTGTGTGTGTGTGTGTGTTCAGTGTGTGTGTGTGTTCAGTGTGTGTGTGTGTTCAGTGTGTGTGTGTAGCAGCTGGTCGGATGAATCTCCACGAGACAAATCTTCTTTGATACCAGTTTAACTTTTTGATGAGGTGACGACTTCACATGTTCTAATCCTGTTTGCAGTTTCTTAAAGGAGCACTGTGTGTGTGTGTGTGTGTGTGTGTGTGTGTGTGTGTGTGTGTGTGTGTGTGCATGCGACATGAAAACTGTTCTGATCTACTTCAGTTCTTATACAGTTCTTAGACGCTTATAATCATTAAGTGTGTGAATCATTAAGTGTGTGAATGTAAAACACACACACACACACACACACACACACACACACAAACACGTACCTACACACACAAACACATCCACGTTGGTGAAGCAGTGGAAGAAAACAAGTGATGGACGCAGTTTGTCGCCGTGATCGTTCTCAGAAAAACTTTGATCCATTAAGACGATTTGTTAAATACTTTGTTGATGCGCTGACAGAAGAAGTGGACGGATTATCACGTTACCTGGACGTTATCTGGGCGTTGTATGTGTGTGTATGTTGCTTTATACAGATTCAATTTGAATCAGTCAAACATTCTTGAAACTAATGGTGGTGGTGGTGGTGGTGTGTGTGTGTGTGTGTGTGTGTGTGTGTGTGTGTGTGTCTGTTCTGTTCTGTGCAAATCGTCCAAACACACATGTTGTAATATTTTCTCTTCTTACCTCTTCGCTCTTCAGCTTTGATTAAAACTGTCCTATCGATCAATAATCCATCAGCTGATCTGCAGCCAATCACCTATCAACAGGTTTGTCAGAGGGACGTGCAGATGCACACACACAGTGATGCTGTGTGTGTGTGAGTGTATTAATATTGATCCAAATGGGACATGAGGAGACATGAGAGGACAAATTAACTGACATGAGACGACAGTAGATGTTACCATTGTGAACTGCCTCATCTCTCCAGCAGGGGGAGACACTTTCTGCTGCGTCTGGAATAGATGAAAGAAACTGAAGGCGACTAATGGACCAATGATCGTCATTGATCCACAAACTCACACAGTGTGTGTGTGTGTGTCTCACCTGACATACTGGTGGGGGGGGTCAGGGGCAGATCTTCATCCTCAGAAACTCCTCAGACCTCTGGTACCTGATGGAGAAAGGAAGTTCCATCACTGATCACTGAAAATGAATCAGGTTCAACAACTGACACCCGGTGGTGGAACGAAGACTGTGGACCTCACAGATGGGACAGTTAGTACACAGGTAGTAGTAGTACTCATACTACAACCTCTACTACCTCTGGACGATCAATAGCACATAGGTACTACTAATAGTCCAGGGGTAGTAGCAGTAACTAATAATCCAGAGGTACTACCTGTGTACTACTAATAGTCCAGAGGTAGTAGTGGTAACTAATGGTCCAGAGGTACAACCTGTGTACTACTAATAGCCCAGAGGTAGTAGTAGTAACTAATAGTCAAGAGGTACTACCTGTGTACTACTAATAGTCCAGAGGTAGCAGTAGTAGTAGTACCCTTTCTACTAAAGCGTCCTGGTGCATGTATAGCCCTGACACATTATTAATTGGGTATCAGGATATAGACACATCGTCATGGCAACTGGAGGATGGCAGATGTTGTTTTCATTCAAGAAGTGACTCTGTGTGTGGGTGTGTGTGTGTGTGTATATATATATTTCTGTCTTTCAGTGTTGTGGACCAAAAAGAAAAGCAGGCTGTCTGCTCTCATGACAGCAGGGGGCACTGAGGGAACTGAACGCTCTCTCTCTGTGTAATCAAAGTGAGCTGCAGTGCATGTTGGGTAAGAGAAGACAGCTGAGGACACACAGGCTGTAGTGGTGGTGGGGGTGGGGCTTGGAGTACCACGAGTATGTGGAGTACGTGGAGTACGTGGAGTACCAAGGGTACCTGCAGTACTCTTCCTGGGATATGACACACAAAATTACACAACAATTTAGGACAAAAAGCATTGACATCATCAACAATGAAAGATCTGACGGCTCCAACAGAGGTCAGAGGCAATGTAAGTGTTAAAGGAAGGAAGAGTACACACTGCAGTAGAAGTAGACACTGGAGAAGTACATGCGTCTGAAGAAGTACACACATGCACTGCAGCAGATGATGTCACACTAACATCAGTATGGCCTCAGACAACCTCAACTGAGAGCTGCTGTTGCATTCACTGATACTACTAAAATATTACGACTACTACGACTGCCGGTGTTGATCTTTCCCCAGGAGGATGAACACCCATTCAGTCATCCAGTTTGAAACACCCAATGACCCAACAACCCTCAGATGGCTCTTACAACAATGGAAGGGGGCCTGAAACTCACACAAACCAACTTAGTATTAGTAGCGGAACTCCCCACTTGTCAGTTCAGAACTCAAGAAGCTTCTAGGATGAGTGGAGAAACTCCTTCAAACAAACTACAAGTCCAGTTTCCTAGGAATGAACCCAGCAAGACACCATGACCAGGATTAAGAAGAACCTTCCCAGACATGCCACTCCTCTACAGTCACTGGATGGACGTGGACAGACGTGAATGGACAGTCCCTGTTGGACTTTTCAGCAGCTTCTAGAAGCTGAACCTTCTCTCACTTCATGAACCCTTTGTCTGAGCTTCTCATTGAGCAATCTGCCTTCCCCCATTAAAGAGGTTGTCTGGCAGTTTGTCCTTATCCTGACTGAGGGTCAAAGGTCAAAGATTGTGGTGCTGTGAGATCCATGGAGACAATTGAGTTGTACATGTGGGTGGATTGACACAGGCAGACACAAACATAAACATACACACACACACACACACACACAGACAGAGAGAGAGAGAGCCAGTAAAAATGCGCAGAAAAATATCTGACACACTATACACGTGTCAGACGTGACGTCGGTACGTGTTGTTGTCGGAGAACTTCCGGTCAAAGGTCCGCGATAAACGTCGATGTGTTGTTTCACGAAAAATAACTGCGTGTCCGAATCATCCCACGGTAGCGGTCAATCCGGTCGGTTTCAGTCCTCTCACCAGGCGAAAGGTTCGAGAAGATGCAAAGTTTCAACACTTCGTTCTTTCCATTTTGTTTGTTTTCCCGAACGGTGTAAACGAGCCGAAACAGCGTGAACCCATCCGTGTGAGTGGAACGGAACCAGAGGCTCAAACTGAGCAGCACCGAGGACCTTCTACGTACCGGACGTGAAGGGCGGAACATTCTTCCTGCTCCGAAATCAGCGCGGACTCCGGCGGCTCCACGAACCGGGACACGGCCGGTGTCACCCGGAATGACCCGCGAACCAGGCGAGATCGCGTCAACGGTGCGTTAGTGCGTCAACAGTGCGTCAGTGCGTCAATCGTCTGCGTCTCTGCGCCGCCGAACTTCCGTACGAGACCGGAAATATACGTCTGGAGACGGAAACGTCGTTTGGAGTCCACACACATTCTGTAGTTAAAGTTACAGAACAAAAATACTCTGATTTATAACTGAGGAGGAGGAACTTGATTGAGGTCGTCTGGTGTTTGTTCTGATTTGACATCATCTGTTGTCACCTGTCATCAGGTCATCTGATAACCTTAAATGTCAGGAGGCAGGGCTTGTTCCATTTGTTTCCTGTGAAACTTTCATGAACCTGATGAGCTGCTGAACCAACTATGTTGTGTGTGTGTGCGTTCAAAAGAATAAATCACTTCAAGATCATTTTGTTTACTTTGAATTTCATGTTCAAAAAGTTACATTGACCTTCAACAGTTAAAATGTGTGACAGCATCTAAACTTCTAAAAGCTGCTTCTGACAAATACGTAACATTTCAATGAGCATAAAAAAACTACATGTAATAAAAACATGTTTGACACTGTAAAAACTATTCAACATCACCAGAAATGAAAAAAGAAACCGATGTACAAAAGTCTGCAAGAACACGGAGGAAACTAATTAAACATGTCATCTTCGTCATCTTCCTCATTGTCAAAGTACTTGACATCCCTCTTGGCGCGAGCCTGTCGGAGGTGGGATGGCACGTTGGCTGCGCTCGGACTGTCCTCGTTATCGGACAGAGGCTTCTGAGGCTTCTGCAGGAAGATAACTCACATTACCACAGCACATAAGCTTCAGAACCTGGACTGTGGAACTGTAGAACAAGTTCCAGGATGTGAAACTGGTGAAGCTGCTGACGTTTCTGCTGGTTTGTGACACGGCTGAAGCTGAGTGGCTAGCTGCACATGCATGTCAGTCCAAAAAGTGGAGCTTTCGAGTCAAGCAAAGTCATCACGTGACCGGTGATGACTCGATATATTTAAACAAAAAGTATGTGTATTCACACAGTAACACGTGTAGTATCAGGTGAACTGGGATCGACACAAAGTGTGAATTTGTACTCAGATGTACGCATCATTGAGATATTTGTACTTCATGTATTCTGAGCCTGTTTCTATGTGTACACGTGTACACACACACACACACACACAACAGTGCTTCATACTTCACTATGGGTACTATAGTACTTTATACTGCGCTTGTTTGGAGCTTGTTTCTGTGTTTAGATACATGTGCGACAGTACTTATGCACGCACACAGGAAGTGACTCACTCTGCTGGTGGCGGGTTTCGTCATCTTCTTCATGGGACTGTACTCGCCGTCCTCTGAGCTGGAGCCCCGCCTCTTCCTCCCCCGACCTTTACCTGCACAGAGTTCAGCAGTTCAACAGACGCATCTTTGACGGCGGTGTTCCAACAGCCAGGAAGTAGCACTGTACCTTTAAGAGCTGCCACTGGCTTCTTTGACTCAGAGTCTGAGTCTGAGTCCCAGATGGATTTGTCTGGTTTCTTTGCTTTTGGTGTCAACAGGGTCTTAGGTTTGACGACGCCATCAGGTTTCTTAGCTGCTGGAGGAAACGAGGCGACCGTCAGAGGCACTTAGGGGTCGCAGCTGTCGTTCTGCTCATAGAACATTCCAAACTTATTCAGACCCTGCCCCAGTACCTTGCTTTGCTGGTAGTTTGTCGAATGTTGCGCTGCTGGAGTAGGTGGAGAACACGGGCGCATCGCCATCGTCACTGTCTGACTTGAACCCTTCTTCTACAAAACAAGCACTAACGTTAACTCATGTTTGGAGGCAGGTTGTGTGACTGTCAGAAGTCTCTGGGAGGGTCATGTGACTAAAGCTGTACGTACCACTGTCATTGCTCTTCTCCGAGAGCGCTGGTCTGTTGAAGAAACCGCTGCTGGTCTCCTTCTTGGGAACATCTCGAGACCTGGAAAACCACACTGAACATGAATGACAGGAGCAGGCACCATCTGCCCCGAACATGAGTGACAGGAGCACTAAGCAGGCGTAGCTTTAAGAATCACTGACAATCATGTTGAGGCCTGTCACGTCCTGACCTGTGCCCCTTGTTGGACACTGTAGAGCCTGCAGCTTCATTCTTACATGTTCTTTTGTCCAGCAGGAGAGAAGGAGTCCTCATCACAGTCTTCTCCATCGGGGACGCCATCGTGTTCCTTGAACGTCCTCACTGGAGAAGAAGCCACATCGTCTCCGTCCGGCTCCTCGTCTCCCTCGTCATCTTCTTCTTCAGAGAAGTCAAACGTGTACTTTGGTTTGGACGCTGAAAGACAAGTCTGTTTGTTATTAAAGGATGGAGAAGTCCCGTCAAAAGTCACCTGACCTTTAACAAAGACACCAGGTCCGAGGTCACACGGGTCTCATTTTTAAAGGTTGCTGTTAAATATGATCGTCATACAAACCTGACATCCTCTGGGACTTGGTCTCTCTGGGGATGACGACCTTCTCCAAGTCGCTGTCTGACTTGGACTCGTCGTCAGACCAGGGGTTTCTCTTCTTCACCTTCTTGGCAGGAGTTCCTTTGGGCGTTGGAGGTTTCCTGGCTCGCGGAGTTCCTGGAACATGGTTACCATAAACTCAGCTGATCAACTGACTTCTAGTCCCTCTGACAGCCTGTCATACAGTAGATCAATCACGGAGGAGATCTCTGCGGACATAATCACTCACCTGCTTCTTTCTTGTCTTTCTTCACACGTGGAGCTTTTGGTTTCACTACAGTGGTTTGGTTTTCAGCAGTTCCACTTTCGCCTCCCCCAGCTTCGTCATCAAACTCAGACTTCACGGTTGTGTCAGCGTCACTCTAAGATGAGAATGGAATCCCTCCAGTCCACACTGATCATCTGCCATCAACAACTGTCAGTCATCACGTACCTTCTTCTTCTTGGTCAGTTTCTTAGCTGCGTCTGCCTTCAGAGGCTGCGTCGGCGGATCAACCCTGCGACCAAACGGTGACGGCATGGTCTCCTCGAGATTCATCTTCTTGGCTTTGGGCTTGCCCACTTTCCCCTTCACCAGTTTGATGGCTCGCCCCAAACTCTGCTCCTCTCTCTCCAGAGCCTCCACGTTCTGACGACCAATAAGTGTTCATGACACACGTGACTGAGAGCAACTACAATCCGTCAAAAAACGGACATGACGACAAAACCGTTGACTGGAACCACAACTAGAACTGTTCTGCTGATGAAAACGTCTCATGAAACCAGGAAATATTCTTCCAGCTGCGTCTGATCACACAGCACACTGCAGCCACCACATTACTATCGCACCACTTACACTCACTTTGTCACCCATGCAAATTCTGCAAAGTGTTAAGTAAAGAGTGACAACTAACATTGAGCTCCTCGATGAACACAGCCAAGTCCTCCTTCCACAGGTCTTCAGAGGACTTCTTCTGGAGCTCGCCTAGCTCTCCTCTCTGTCGGAGGACATTATACGTGAACACATTGTACGTAGACACACATCGTACGTGAACTAAGTGATACCTTCTGGTCTCGTTGTTTGAGCAGCTCCTCCACCTTCTCTTTCGTCAGACACCACAGAGGCATGTTGAGGATGTAGTTGAAGTTTGGTCCACTTGACGAGCCAGAGTCTATGGAACTGTCACTCACGTTTCCATCGCGCTCCTCTTCCTCCTGAGCCTGTCAGAGACACAACTCCATGTCAAAGCTCGTAAAGGAGGTGTCTAATGGCTGAATTCCAAGCACAAATGTGAACTATTGTCAAACCGGCACATCACAGCCAATGAGGCGACAACAACGACAGATGCTCCTGTCTGTTTGGCTGAGTTGACCTACATGAAGTCTGCAGCAGTGTTGTATCATTTCCTGTGTGGGTTCAAATCTTAACTGAGCTGAGCAACAGAATGAAGGTGACGGGAGTTCTCCAGAACTGAGTCTCTGTACCTTCTCCTGAGCTTTGCTCCACGCAGCGACAGGATCAGACTCGTAGCCTTTCTGGACCAGCATGCGGATCAGGTCTCGCCTGGATTTGTTCTCTGCCAGGACACAAAGACTGGATTATTGAAGCAGGCGGTTCCATCGAGTTATTGGCCCGATTCATTCTTACCGATGGAAATCTTCCCTTCGATCTTCTCCAGGACGAAACGAGCCTGGTTGGACAGCTTGGAGGCCTCGGCTCCCAGACTGCCCAGCAGCCAGTCCTTCCTCAGTTTGTAGTAGTGCAGGCGCAGCTCAAAGAACTCCTTGAGAATGTCCTGAACCGAGTCATACCTCTTCAGACAGCCCATGTGATCGAAGAGCACCTGAGGAGGAAGTCATAGGTGCTGTCACAGCGCACGCAGCTGATGCTTTGTGTCTAGGGGAAGACGGTCGTTACCATGGAGTTGCAGGTGAGGCTGGACTGCAGCTTGAAGACCTTGTGGAGGCCGGCAGCTTCAGCCTGAGCCAGCTTCTCCTCTGAAAGGCGCACCACAAACTTGACGGTGCTGTCTGTGTGGTACTCCTTGTAGTCGCTGATGAGAGCCGGTGTTTTGTCTGTGCCTTGCAGCATCGGCTCCAGCACAGACTCCTTATAGGCCTGCGCACACACACACACACACACACACACCTTTGTAGACGTACATTCAACGAGTTATGCCGTTATCTGCGGCACCTGTGTCCATGTCCGCACGGGCAGCTCCGTGATCTCAATGGTGTTTTTGTCGATGACAGAAACTTCTCCGCTGACCAGGAATTGGTTCTGACCCAGTTCATGGATGACTCCTTTAAAGTTCTTGTATCGGGGCAGCTGGACACAAAATGGGAAATACGCACTGTTGCTCGTTTGCCTGCTTCTCCCTCTCTCTTCCCCTCCTTCCCTGGTTACCATTGGGAGGGCGTCCTGCTGATTCAGCATGCGGTTGATGTTATTGACGATCTCTCGCGGGTCGTAGTTTGGGATCTTGCAGGCCCAGCCCGTCCCGATGCCCTCGGCACCGTTCACCAGAACCAGGGGGATGATGGGAATGTACCACTCTGGTTCCACCTTCTGGTTGTCGTCATACAGGAACTTCAGCAGGTTGGAGTCGACTGCCGGGAACAACAGCTTGGCCAGAGGGCTGCGGGGAGGATGGCGACAGGTCATAGGTCACGTGTCACAAGTCCCCCCATGTGTCACATATCCTTGTCAAACGTTACCTGAGCATAGTGAAGATGTAACGGGGACTGGCAGCATCTTTGCCACCGTTGATTCGAGTCCCAAACTGACCCAGCGGCTGCAGAATGTTCAGGTTGTTGCTACCCACAAAGTTCTGGGCCAAGTTGACAATGGTCATCATGAGCGCTTGCTGCAGACAAATGGTGGTGACTGAAAGTGAACCCGTGGGCACCCCATCCCCTCAAAGAAACGCAGGTGAATCTGCTGTCCAAACATGTGTGTCCATTGGTGTGTATGCGTGTCGGTATACCTCTCCATGGTGGTAAGCAGACATCTCTGCCACTGAACCTGCCAGTTGCGCCACCTTCACCTCTCTCTTATCGTTCCTCTTTAAGCATGTGAACAGGACCTTCCTCTGACCGGGCTTCAAACCTACACACACACACACACACAGTGTATATACATTACTACATATACTGTACATTAGCTTCACATTGCGTATGAATGTACACTCAGTGAAGACCGTCATGGTGTCATGGTGTTTAACGAACCGTCCACCAGCGATGGAATGGACCTCTCGTTGTCTGAGTTGGAGAAGAGGATGAGCTCCTTGTTGATAAAGTCGTTGTAGGACAGGTGTCTGGCCTGAGTTCCATATAGGTATTGCTGAAAGACAAACAAACACGGACACAGACAAACACACACTGACGCCAAGTTCTTCACAAGCAGCGTCACACAGTCTAACAGGACACCGACCTCTGGCAGGCCGTGAATCCGTCTCTGACGTCTGTCCTCCATGAAGTTGGTGAGCCACTCCTTACGGTCGTCCGTCTTCTTCTTACTGAACGCCTGACGACATTCCACAAGTCAACAACTGATGATGGTTAACAAAGGGGATGCTGACCTGATCAATCATCAATATTGTACAAGCTGCCACTTGTGTCCGTCCTCCAGCTGAGGGACATATGAACAGGAAGTGGCGTGTTAGACACTGTGATGTCGGCAGGGACCAGCTGGTCATTTTTCCCTTGACTGTGCTTATACAGGGTGACGGTGTGTGTCTCTTCTATTCCTATAATCTGTGTATTAACCATCTGATCACAGTCTGTGTGTGTATGTGAGCTCACCAGGGTAATGGCAGCATCATCCTCTGCACCGCTGTACCTAAAGGTGATGCGGTGCTTCTCCATCTCGGCAAAGTATTCCTTTGCCTCCTTGCTGGTACTCGTACCCAAACCTGTGCACACAGGTCCATGAGTCTCCCACACGCACTCAGTGTTTGACAAGTCCTCAGAGATTCTGTTCAAACCTTTGTAGTACTTTATGTGCCAGTTCTTATAGTTCTCCGTCTGTTTCTTCCACTCGTCAAACTCTGGGATGCTGTAAAAGGCCACTTCCTGTTTGTTCTTGGTGGCCTGCAGATGACAGGTTGACAGCAGTCAGGTGACCTGGAGACCTGATTAACTATAAATGCTTCTATATCGATTCAGTAAGAAGTAGAAATACACACATAAGAATACCTGATGTCAATTTTTAAAGATTTATTTTCATGCCGATAACACATAGGATGTTACTTCACACCTTTGAGCAATAAAACATTAGCAGCACCATAATAGGCCACCTGTGCATATGTAGTACAAAAGTAAAAAACATGACAGGTCTATACTATCTTCTTAAAACCTTGAACCTTTCCACGACACTGTATGGTCGAAGGTCCTGGCAGCTGAAGACGGCCACGGATTCTTATATTCTGTGCGTGGACAGAGGTTAGCGGTAGATTGCAGACAAAGTTGTGTCTGTTTTTAATCCAAACCATTGGCACGATGTTGGCTTAAGTGGTTCCACAAGTTTGTTATTTAAGTCCAATATTTTTTACCCACCCCTTGCGCTCGTTTTAGCATTAGTCACGCATCGTGCCGTTTGTTGTACTGCATGTCAGTGACATTCGTGGTGAGGCGTGTGGGTGACGTTTGTGGTGACACATGTCCCGTTTGCTGTGAAACATGTGGGTAACGTTCATTGTGACATTTGGTTCATTTCAAAGCTTAATACACCGAAGTCATGTCAAATCAAATACTGTCATTTTGCCTGTTATACAGGCAAACCTCTGGTTTAGTGCTGGTGTAGTAGAGCAATACGTCTCAGGAGATGTTTGTTCATAGATTCATAAATACTTCATTAATCTCCAAGAGGAATTCACAGTGTTCACATCATCATCCAGCTCCATAACAAATCAAGTGTGTGTGTGCGTTACTTTAACAATGGGGGTGATGAACTCCTCCAGGAATGTGTGTTTGAGCAGCGATGGCCAGTTGTGGTGGAAGAAGTTGATGAGCAGACCTTTGATGTGGGAGCCATCTTGATCCTGGACAGAAGGACAAATGATTGAGCAGCTGATCAATCAGCTGTTTGTCTTTGTTGATCACAGCATGTCACCTGGTCCGTCATGATCATGATCCTCCCGTAGCGCAGACTCCTCAGGGACTCGGCGTCGTCATAGCTCTTCTTGTATTGGAGACCCACGATTTTTATGATATTGTTGATTTCAGCGTTTTCCATGATCTGTGGCAACAGTGGAGGTCAACACACACACACACACACACACACACACACACACACACACATAAGGAGGCAATATATGCCTTGTCAAAGCCCCAGTTCAGAGAAGTGACCCACTTTTCCCCCTTGGCTCAGAACATGCAACAAGCTGG
>CAAKHB010002199.1:29174-61373 GCA_901007665.1 Aeoliscus strigatus
CGGCGTCGTCATAGCTCTTCTTGTATTGGAGACCCACGATTTTTATGATATTGTTGATTTCAGCGTTTTCCATGATCTGTGGCAACAGTGGAGGTCAACACACACACACACACACACACACACACACACACACACACACACACACACACACACACACACACACACACACACACACACACACACACACACACACACACACACACACACACACACACACACACACACACACACACACACACACACACACACACACACACACACACACACACACACACACACACACACACAAATACCTGTTTGTGTGTTGCTTCTCTCACATTCAGGATCTTCCCTCTGAGGGGAAAAACTCCGTAT
Source organism: Aeoliscus strigatus (assembly GCA_901007665.1). NCBI lineage: Eukaryota > Metazoa > Chordata > Actinopteri > Syngnathiformes > Centriscidae > Aeoliscus > Aeoliscus strigatus. The sequence goes on from CAAKHB010002199.1 coordinate 29,529, forward strand.
CGGTCTCGTCCAATGACGCCCAGTCCGGAGACGGCCAGAGACTTGGCTGAGTCGCCCTCAGTGAGGATGAGTGTGCACTCAGAGGAGTGTTTGCCCCCTGACAACAACCACGGACATTAATGTGAGCCAACTGCACAAACATGTCACTGCACAAACAACATGCTGAGAACGTACCAGCGTCGTTGGCGTCATCCAGCTTGGGGATTCCTTTGATCTTACTGTACTTCACAGACGAACACTTCTTGTTGAGCTGCGTCTGAGCTTTGAACTTCACCCAGTTCAGGATGCTCTCCACAATCCCACAGTTGGTCGCCTGAAGGTAATAGAGAGACGATCTGGTTCCAGGACCGACTTTTGACAAGTCAATAAAACAGGAAGTGGCAAGCTGAGTGCCCTCACCGCCCTGATGAACTTGTCAGACAGGGGGCACTTGGACCCGAAGCTCTTGGTCTGGAGTGTCATGTTCTCCTTGGTCTGAGAATCAAAGGACGGGTTCTCGATGAGGGCGTTCACAAACACCCAGATGTGGTTCTTCACCTGAACATCAGACGAGAGAAAATCTGTTTGTACCTCGTGTCGACAAGACGTTGGAAAATGTACTTTGATGACTGCACCTGGAACGGTTTGACGGACACGCCTGCTTTGTTCTTTTTCTTCACCACCTCAATGAGTTTGGACACGATCTGATCAACCACATAGTCAATATGTCTGCCGCCCTGGAACGTGCACAAATTACTGATCACCTGCACCGTCAAATACATCAAATGAGAATGTGATGTAGTGTATCTCTGTAGGAGGTAAACACTGTGTTAGCCCACAGTGACAGCAATGCAAGATCAGACAGCAGTGCATGTTCTGTGAGCTCTGTGCGCGAAGCAGTCAAGTGAAACAATTGGTGGTGGTTAAACGTGATGAGCACAAACCTTTGTGGTGGCGATGCTGTTCACAAAGCTGATTTGTTGGAATCCTCTCTCGCTCATTGTGAGGCAAACCTCCCACCGCTCGTTCACCGCCTCGTTGACCACCTTCAGGGCCACGCCTGTCTCATCCAGCTTGTCCTTAACGTACAGATCTACGTAGCTGCGGAACCCAGTGACCTTCGACAGTAAACGCACATCTGAGTGCTTGTCTTACCATTTCCCACGAATCTACTGCAAAAGTCAACCTAAAATATTTCAGCTGACTGGACGAGATGAGAGGCAGCGACTCGAAAGTTCCCACTGACAGGGGCTGATGACAGCAGCAGCCACATGAAGAAAAGCAAGAGAAGACTTACAGGTAGCTTTTTTCCATTCAGTGACACTTTCACACCCCTGCAGGAACCGGCCACATCGTACGCCCGACGGGTCAGCAGAGCCACAATATCTTTGTCCAGCTTCTCCATCTTGAACTTAGCTAGGTCCGGCTGGAACGTCACACAGGTGAAATCATCCCCGTCGAAGAACTTCACCTTTGGCTCTGACGTCTTGGACATGTTGTTCTGCCACGTCTGCGGCGGTAAAAGTCAGTTACATAGAGAAACATTCGTTGCTCCTTTGTCACCTGTGCTGAATTCCACCTGAATATCAGTGTGCATCTACTCCCATAGACTGCCACATGGAGGTGACTCACACACACTTTAATCAGATACAAGAGTTAGGTCACTCACATAGATGAGGATCGTGTAATTTGGGTGAGGTCCTAAAGAAACAGCTCGTTTTCACTCACATAGATAACGAACGTGTGATTTGACACATTGGATTAGAGTGATGCAGCTGAGTATGTGAACCTGCTCACCTGTTTAAAACTGTGTCTGTATTCCTTGCAGGCAGTTTCCACTGTGAACTTGGTGCTGAAGATGTTACAGAGTTTAGCTCCATACCCGTTTCTCCCCCCTAGAACCAAACACAAGGTGAGTGCTGGAGGTTGGCGATCATGGGTTCTCTGGTAGAACTGCAGATATTAATGCTGATCCTCTCACCTGTGACCTTTTTCTCATCATCATCGTAGTTGCTGGAGGTGAGCAAATGGCCAAAGATGAGCGCTGGGACGTACATTTTCTCGTCCTTGTGCTCCACCACTGGGATTCCTTTCCCGTTGTTCCAGATGGAGATGGTGTTGGAGTCGCTGGTGGAGGTAGAAGACGCCGAGTCATTGAGCTCAGTCACATGAGCTGCACAAGTCTGCACCCCGAGTCGACAGCATGCGTGCGACACAGATGCGCGCTAGGGCTCAAGCGTGCAACCATTTTGGCAATTTTTAAGTGTGCGACTAACTCTTTTTCTAGGTCGCACCTGTACACCTGACGGATGAAAAAATTTAATTCTCTATTCAGCGCATCATCTCTCTGTTCTCCTGTGACTGAACCCACAATCCTGTTAGGATCATATTGTGTTCTAAACCAGTAAGAGAGACTAGGGCAGGCGCTCTTGTGCCTCACGGTTGTGTGTTTAAACGACCTGAGCACCAGCAGCAGACTGAAATGAAAAGGAAACCAAACGCACAAAAAAATGGAAAATGAAGAGAGGTATGGACACTGACATTTATTTAATCAAGAAAAGTAAGCCTACGGTTACAACCACTAATGAGAGTTCATCCAGCCATGACACTGAGCCCTCAATCAGTAGACGCCAAGCCCCGGTCCCTCAGCGACAACAGCAAACTCTGAACCAGAGTCTGAGACAGAGCCTGGCCCTGACACTGAAAGTAAAAAGCCCAACCTGTATTCGTTCAGACAAGACTGGATGAAACTATTTCCCTGGCTGAGGTACAATAAGGAACATAACGCAATGCACTGTGTTTACGGTAAATAGTGTGGTCAGAGCCTGGCTGGTGAGAGTGGATTGGTGACAAAAACACCCCATATGCTATGACAAGTGTGTAGAAAAAGTGTCCCTCTCCCAGCTGCATTTCAATGGCGGGCTGTAATGATCAGGTCCTCTGAGTAAACCACTTTAAGCACAAGCACTTTTATATGGAATTTTTTTATTTTGCTTAATGTTTTAGATTGAAATGTTCAATTTAAGCCCAGTGAAGCACTTTCAACACTATCTTTTAATACATTTCAAAAAATAACATAAGCATTTTGCTACACGTTTCTATACACATACACAGATGTGAAATAAGTGACTGCTTGGTGTTGATCATACTCACGGGTCGATGCTGATCTTAATGGTCGTCATGTTCTTGTCCCTTTGTTTGTTATCTGCTGCATTCACTGTACGCAAACACGTTCATGGGTCAACGGTCAGAGGCACATACTCTGGTGGAAAACAACCTTTCAATCGTCATGACAACCATGCCGAGTGACATCACTCACCAAGAATCTCGTCAAAGATCTTGTAAAGTCCGGGGACGTAGGTGATTTCTCTCTGGTTCATTCCCAGCTCCTCATCAAACACCCACATTTGCTGAAGAAGACAATCATTGACTATTCAAAGTGCAGGCAAACAGGAAAGAAATCGTGATTGCGTGAATTAGTGAACAGAGAACGTATTCCACTCCCCTCCCAACCCACCTGTGTGATCGGCTCCACAGAACCAATGTAGGTGTCTGGACGGAGCAGGATGTGTTCCAGCTGCGTCTTCTTCTGGTACACTCTCTCCACGGATAACCTGGAGCCCGGCTTGTCTTTCTTAGCCCCTTCCACCTTTCCAGGATCTCCTCTGCCGTTGGCGGCCTCCTGCTTGGACCAACATATGGTTGATGTGAAACACAGTAGGTCATCGGTCCTCATTGAGTCCTTCCAGTCATGACTGGAACTTGTTAGAAAGTCAACAGAGATCACTGATATTTGAACATCAGGTTCCAAGGTGGAGAAAAAAAACAAACATGTAACAGAAAATGGATATGTGATCAGGTGACATCCAACAACAGTAACAACAACAACAACAACAGTGATCTCTGGGATCTAACTGGGGTCCGTGAGAAGAAGCCATGAAGGATAAAGTCCGTAAGAAAGTTGTTATTGATTCGTATTTATGATGAAACACGCTCATCTAGTCATTTTCTATTTCTATTAGAAACTTCTGGTTCCTCAGCTAAGGGCATTCAATGAAAGGTTCTGTTGACAGTCAGTCCAGTCTTTGTTCGCACCTTGAAGCGAACGCTGTCCATGCTTCCGAGAATCTGTTCAGACGGGACGTGAATCAGTGAACAATCAAACACAGCCGCGCCGGGACTCCAACTCACCGTCCACGCAGCTGGACTTCCGCTGGCCGCTGCCCCGTTAGACATCTTTGTTATACTCGGACCAGTAATGCAATAAAATGTATCCACTTCCAGCGACGGATGAGCAAACCGAACCACAGAGCAATCACACGGTGCTAGTTGGACCCTGCTGCTTCTGTCCCATGTTCTTCGCTGATGAGCTGCTGCTTTGTTCCAACCCGGTGCCGCTGGGCCTCAATTTCCAACAAAGATGCTAACCGAGCTACGCGCCCCTCCGAGACACTAGGGGGTGGGAAAACGTGAAGCGGCCTTCGGCCTGGTTCTGAAACAGAACAAAATAAAAGAAGAGCTGGACGGAACCGCTCCGGACACAATAGATAATGTTCAGGGAGAAACACATCGATGGTAAGCTAACCGCATCCTCCGTCCGGCTCCGCCATCGAACCCACAAACAGAGCTGTGAGTACCGGCATCAGCCAATCAAATGGCTGCTTTGTACAAGAACCGGCAGTTCGTCCAATAGGAAGAGTCGAGACTAAAGCTGCTTTGAACCTCGTCTCCGTAGGCCGGAAATAGAAGTTGAATCGCGCTCGGGACATCTCAAGAGGCAGTTTCCTTGAAATCTGTTAACTGGTCGGCAGCGTTACCGACATTCATCCATTCACCGCCTACAGGGGGTTGTTCTGTCGATCCAACGCAGGATGTCGGAAAAATGAGTGTTACAGCAGATATGTTCCTGAACGCACCATTCTGTGTCACGTGGCTTTATGCCCCACCTACTCAAGACAATCGTTTGTCAGGAACTCCACGTACAGCTAATTGTCCGATGAACACGGACTGCCAAACGTGTAGATTTATCGAAATGTACGACTACAACTCTGTTCAAGCGACCTCAAATCTAAGGTTTACTCTCCAAGTCAAAAGATAATGGTTTGTGGCTCTTAGCAGTGACTTAGCATCAGCTAGTATATGCTACAATGATAACAATAATAATAATAATAATAATGTTATTTAAAAGCCCCTTTCAGGACACTCAAGGATAAATAAAAGCAGATGCAGCAACAGCAAAAAACAACAATAAAACATCAGTAGCCCCTTCCAGCAGTAGGGGTGCAAAAGTTAAAATAGGTAGGCAATTCTGAACAGGTGAGTTTTGAGTTTGGATTTGAAGAGGGACAGGGAGGTCAGGCAGAGGTCTGTGGGAAGGGAGTTCCAGCCCTGCTCCCCATGGTGACGAGACGGGCTGAGGGGACAGAGAGGTGGATGGAGGCGGATGATCGTTGATTGGGATTGATAATCCCAATCAATCAGGATCGGCTCCTTTAAAACCTTTTTAAGCCGAGGTTAGCTGTGATTTACTCCATCAGTCATTGGTGGAAAATTGTGGAAAAGCCCTAAACTCAGACTGCTGTCATCTGAGGATCTCTCACCAGGAGAACCATCAGACTAAACCCTCGACACAGTGACTCACAGGTGACTCAAACAATGGACAAACCTGAAACTCTGTTTCAGCAGTGGAATGAGTCAGTTCTAAACTGAAGAGGGTTCTGTGATGAGTGGCGGAACGTCTTCAAGCTGACTACAAGTCCAGCAAATAAGCTTGCAGGATCCCAGGACCTGGAGGACTGAGAAGTCCATTCAGATTTTATTTGTTAAGTGTCAAATCACAACAATTCTCTCATAACTCTCTCAAACTACCTGTTCTCATAGAACCAACATCCACCCGTGTAGACGGGAGACGCTGAGAAGCTTCAGATACATCGTTTCAATGTACACTAGTGTTCGATCCCACGTTGAATATGGAAACACGTTGGAACAAAATGCAAGACACTGAAAATTTAATACATCACACATTTACTGCCAACAATCTCTTTCCACACAAACATTCATTCAGTAATGCAGTGCATGAAACAATGTGACACTTATCAGAAACCAGAGGTGAGAACAGTGAGAGCAGAGGAACAACCTGAGCTAACGGTACCAGCTCAGGTCGCTCAGGTATACTGAGCCGACACACACGTTTGGAGTCTCCTTGTGGTGCGCAGACATAACTACTAATTGCTCCTGTGCTTACTTAGTTTGCAGCATCTTCAAGGTGAATGATGATCTCAAAAGAATAGTCCTCCTCCTTCAAACTCTGTCTGAAGAGCTGAGCATGCTGCCATGACGCGTTGCTCTCACCACCAAGTTCTGCTGCTACGACGACCTGTGAGGAGCCACGTAAACCATCGAACGACTGCAGTGTCCCATCTGAGTGTTCAAAAACATGAGTGCAGGTCAGCAGCCAATCCTGTCACACCGTCTGTCTGCTCTGACCATCTTGAGTGTACCTCCAGAGAACTCTGTCGTGAACTTATCTGCCTGTAGATGCCAGCAGATCTTTCCGGAATGGAACGTCTGACTCCTGGCCATGATGGAAAGAGACTTCACAGCCATTCCTGCTGGAGCCAGGTCAAACTTCCAGCTGATTCTTCCGGTGCTGGAGCCCTCTGAGCGAGCGAGGTAGACCTGCACAATGGCGCACCAGAGCTGCTGAAGTTATTCTGCAAATGGAATTACATCTAATTTCAAATGGAACAGTAGTGAAGCTATTTCAACGAGTTTATCAAAGTCATGTAACTCCTGATGTGATTAGTTTTCTAAATGTTGAATCAGTGTTCTAAAATGTTCCTCCTTCCAGAGTTTGAATCACACAAATGTTGCTTTGTTTTATCCAGGTTTTGTTCAATACAGCTGGCGGGACAATGTCACCAACTCAGACACATGTGTGGACACACTGACAACAGAACACCCCCATCAATGACACAGTTGTTAACAGTCAATCAAACACACAGGATCATACCATCTGCCAGTCTGTCTCCACCTTCCGGAATATGGACTCCTTCGTCCACACACACTGGTCCCAGCCTTTGCTGCGCTGGCGGTCAGCAGACAGGCGGACATACTGGTCTCTCGCTGCACTGTAGCACACGTGCAGTAACCTGTCGATCCTCTCTTGCTCACAAGGTATGAACACATAACCTGCAGACTGACCAGCACACAAATTCATTTACACCAATGGAGTAGCTCGCGGGGAAGCTTCTTCACATTTCAAGCAGGAAATAGAATCCTTGTGAATGGACCTTTCACCATGTTTAGTTCCATATTTGTAGCGTTTCCAAACAACTACTGTTGTATTCGTACTAGCGTACTGGTTCTGTTCAATCCGTCCATCAGCTCTACGGAAGCTGGGTGTGGACATGATTCAACTGATTCAGATGTATTTTCACAGCGCTGCAATATTTCTATGAATGTTTCAACAGCTGCAGGAGACTACGCTCCTGAGTAACAGTGTCAGATTATAGCCTACTACCTGTATGGACGCCCCTCCTGTCTCGCCCCTTGCTCTTCTCCAGGCCAGAGACCCAGAGTTCCGTCCTCCCAGCTCCCCTGGTTTGGGCTTTTTGGGGGAGATGAACTGGACGAGTTCAAAGAGCAGCCGCTCTGTCAGTTCCTTCTTCCTGCCTGGACTCAGCGATCGTTGTCTCTTCAGCATGACAGGGAATTTGAGGCAGATGACTGACCAGTTGTGCAGACATTCGTCTTTCCTTCAGGGTCTCCACCTACCACGTTGTTCAGTCTGGTAATAGTGTGCAGCAGCCAGGCCTCTTGAACCCAGGTCCTTCTGGACAGGACCTCTGGATGTTTGCTGGAATACCTCCACGTCACGTCCACCAACTGCAGAGTACACACAGACACCTGTCAGAGATACGAACACGTGATGCGGTCCTAAGAAAATGAACACATCAGTGTGGACAGAACAATCAACCACATGGCCCAACATGCATCCAGATGGCTGACCTGGTCTTTGGAGAACGCCAGAACATACACCAGCTTCTTCCTCCAGCCACCCTCATACAGCAGAGGTTTGTCACAGACGCCCTCACAGGAGTCACAGTGGAGCCAGCGGCGCTGAGACGGTGAGTAGACCTCAGTCCACACGTGGTCTGGAACATCATTCAGCAGTTAGCCTCTGACAAGCTGGTGCTGCTGTTCAATCTGTCAGACCGAAGGCAGGAACCCTCTGCAGCTCTGGGACCGACCACAACATGGACATACCGGTACTATCCCAGATGTATCTGGCTTCAAGGCCCAGAACTCTGCAGCACAGGGTGAAACAGTTGGCCCACTCCCCACAGCGCCCCCTCCTGGTTTCCAGCAGCTTCTCAGGATTATTGTAGCTTGAAGTGACAACACAAGGTACTAGTGTGAGCAGGTCAAATGTTCTGTCATGTTCTGCTGAGCTGTGCAGCAAGACTGGAGCACAACACACCGGGGGAACCTGGTGGAGAGCTGGCAGCTCTGACAGCGGTGGTCTTCTACTCGCTGTGCTCCCCAGCGGACATCGTCCGCAGTGGGACTGAGTGAGCCTGTGTTCTGGGTTGGGCCCCCGCACCAGTTACAGGGAAGACAGTCAACCCAGGAGAAGAAGTCTTGCTTGAACCATCTGAGCAGCTCCAACACCAGGAGATCCTCTTTTCCAAGGTGACATTCTACAAAGAGATGAAGTGTTCAGCACCCTGTGAGAAGCACCATGGATCTGAACATAGGGAATGTGACCTGGCTCGGCCTCCAGAGTGTCCTTCAGCTTCTGCTCAGCGATGGACCTCAGCTGCTGCTCAGGGATGTGACATATGGCTTTCTGCTGCAGCTCAGGCTTCTCATACAGCAGCACATGCTGGAAGTTGGACTGCAGCATTACGAAGAAGCTCACGCTGCTCTCCTGGTGGACGTAGAGGGAAAAGCATTGTGACTGATGGAGGTTGATGGACACCTCACAGCGCCACATCCAACCACCTCCCATCATCATTGCTATAAGTGGACCTTCACATGCCTCCTCCAGCTCACAGATCTGCTGACGTAAAATGACAACAGAGCTCTGATTCATCATTAGAAGAGGAGGAGGACAAATGACACTGTGGCTGTCTCACTTTGATGTTCCAGACTTAAAAGTGGTCCACCAGTCTGGGCAACATTTAATGCTAAACTGGGATGAGAAGTGATTGTCAAGAGTTAGTGTGTGACATTGGCTGGATGATGCGAGCAGAACCATTCCAGCAGGGAGAACATGGTTACCAAGGATGATGGCTGTGACGGAGGTGTTGGAATTGTCTGGCTGGAGGAAATGTGACCTTCTGGTGAAGAAGTGTGACCAGCGGCTGAGGTGGGCTGCACTCCATGCAGCCTCTGATCCCTCTCTGCAGCTATGGACTCTCTGATGAGCTTCAGCTGTTCCACTGACGCAGACGGGGGAAACAGCAGATGGGTCTCAGCCTGAGGGATGGACACGAGCTTGTATGTTCATCAGTGATTCACTTCACTAAACAATCTGAAATGACATACAGCTGTTGTTAGTTGCAGGACATTACCTCCTCGAAGCCCATCTCAAAGAGGACCTCCACAGCACCTCTGACGGGCAGCAGCTTGGTGGAGAAGGTGGCATTGCTGACACGGATGGACCTGTACTTCTCCTCCGCAGGATTCCTGTTGACAAGAGATGTGAGACAGCGGCTACTGGAACAGTCTTCTCTAATACTTCTAACTGGTCTGTTGTATCTACAGTTACAACAGTAACGTCCTGTATCATTTGCTTATAAAGAAAACATGAGGAAACCAGGAAGAAATATGAAACAGAAGAAAAATGTTCCTTTATGACTCATCGTTTACTCTGGTCATTACGTCACAGTCACATAAACATTACTGACTGATTGGCTGCTGCACTTCTCTACAGATTCTGAGGATCCTCCGCCTCCTCTCAGAGTTCGTGCTTTGAGGAAATGTTCTTTGTTTTGTTTTTCAACCTCTGACGTGTCTGTCCTTCATCCACTGTTCAGCTCACTTCAGTTCGTGTTCTCGGTTATTTGTCGGTAAAACCGAAGTCGAATCAGTCACAAATGAAAACCGATAACTAGTCGAAGCAAACAGCCTCCATGGAGGACGTCAGCAGCTGAAGACGTAAGCGCAGTAAACGCTGTTAACTAAAAATTGGAGCTGATGACGACGTTCCGGTTGTGAACTGCACCGACCTTAAAATGTTATCTGCGTACGTCAGCAACAACGTGGAGACGTCCAGGAAGACATCGTTGGAGTTTTCACACAGAGTTCGGACCGCTGGGGACAAAGACATGACATGAGACCCGCTGAACGACCCGTATCCACCGTCAGCAGACACTTTCAGAACCGAGTCCGGTCGGGTCCGAGCTTGAGCTGACCTTTGCGCGCCTGAATGAAAATATGTGTTGTTGTTGTTGTTGTCGTTGCATAAACGACTCATGTATCACTTCTGTGTTTGATTGTTTTGTCTTGTGTTTAATTTGGATAATTTTACCTCCAAGTAACAACAAAGAAAACTTGAATCTCAATCATAATTTGGGATCTTAATCAGGCGTTTGCTGTGGACACCGGCACCCTTGGGTCCTCTGAGAACAGCTGAGTCTTCTGGTGCCAGCATCATCATGTCCTCTCCGTCTCTGGCCCGTTGGACCGGACAGCAGCTACGCCTGAAGACCCGGACGTTCCTTCGGAACAGGGTCCTCGTCTGTCCGAACCAAGCGTCCAGACACGCGAGCTCCTACCGGCACCGGGTCGTGATCACAGGCATTGGCGTCGTTTGTCCTCTGGGCACCGGGACAGCTCTGGTGTGGGACCGGCTCCTAAGGGGCCACAGCGGGCTCGTGGCTCTGGACCGGGACGAGTATGCGTCCGTCCCCTGCAGGGTGGCAGCGCTGGTCCCCAGAGGAGACGCTGAGGGACACTTCATGGAAGAGATATTCGTGTCCCGACGTGAGCTGAGGAACATGTCCCCGGCCACTGTGATGGCCCTGGGAGCTGCTCAGCTGGCTCTGGAGGACTCGGGATGGTACCCACGAACCCCAGAGGAACAACTGATGACGGGGGTGGCCGTCGGTACGGGCATGGTGTCCCTGGAGGAGATCGCCCGGACCTGCTCTCTCTTCACAGAGAAGGGCTACAGCAGAGTGAGTCCTTTCTTTGTGCCCCGCATCCTGGTGAACATGGCTGCCGGCCACATAAGCATCAGACATGGCCTAAAGGGTCCGAACCATGCGGTGTCCACTGCCTGCGCCACCGGTGCTCACGCTGTGGGGGATGCTGCCAGGTTCATTGCTCATGGTGATGCAGTTGCTATGGTTTCAGGGGGAACAGAATCCTGTGTCAGTCCTCTGGCAATAGCTGGCTTCGCCAGGGCACGTGCTCTCGCAACCAAATGGAATGAAGAACCTCAGCTGGCATCCAGGCCATTCCACCCAGAGAGGGAGGGCTTTGTGATGGGTGAGGGGGCCGCGGTTCTCCTGATGGAACAGCTGGAACACGCTGTGACCAGAGGAGCCAGGATCTACGCTGAAGTCCTGGGCTACGGACTGTCAGGGGACGCCAGCCACATCACGGCACCTACTGCAGATGGAGATGGAGCGTTCAGGTTCAGGCTTTGAGATGCTGTATTTTCTACCGATTCATTCATTTGTCATCCAGCAAACATCAGAGTGTACTTTTGTCTCCACAGATGTATGTCAGCGGCCCTCAAAGATGCTGGTCTGTCCCCTGCAGATGTGACATATGTGAACGCCCACGCCACGTCCACCCCTCTGGGTGACGCTGCAGAGAACGCCGCCATCAAGAGGCTCTTTGAATGGAGCGCTGGACCTTTGGCTGTGTCCTCCACCAAAGGAGCCACTGGACATCTGCTTGGTGCTGCAGGAGCTCTGGAGGTGGCGTTCACTGCTCTGGCCTGTTACCACGGTGCCATGCCCCCAACGCTGAACCTGGACCGCACCGAACCACATTTCAACCTCAACTACGTTCCCTGCACAGCGCAGCCATGGCTGACACAGGGTCGACGGGTTGCCCTCTGTAACTCGTTTGGGTTTGGTGGCACCAATGCATCTCTGTGTTTGTCCAATATGACATCTGAGTTCTGACGTGAAAACTTCCATGAATGTGGCTGGTGTCGTTTTTTCTCCTCATACGGGCGTTTGCCTACCCTAACCTTATCAACAGAAACCTGATGTATACAACACGCTGGTTATTTTTTATTATTTTTTCACAAACATAAACACATTCCACGTCTAAAAATGTGCAACAACAAACATGTACTGTTCTTACAACAGTCTCAAATTAAAATTAGGCAAAAAGGTGAAACACACAAAGATTGAAACAAATTTCAATTCTGGTAAAGTTTCTAACTTCTAATTATTGACTTTCTCCTTAATGTTTTGCAAGTGTTATCACAGGAACATGAAGCTTCTTGAAGATGTTTTGAAGATTAGAACTGTCCGATCTGTTTTCTCTTCAAGCAGATGACATTGTGTTCAGTGCCAAGCAGTTGGTTTGAAACACAAGTCAGTGAGGTAGAATGTCCCTGAAAGTTCTCATTAGTTTCCCCAACAGTACCAGCCTTGTTTAGTGTCAGAAACTCTTAAGTCAAATCCTGGATGGTACATGGCGTTCATGAGGTGGCTAATAGTGAAGGAACATCTGAGTCAAGGACAGACTGGAGGTCCGAGGATTACGGTGTGAAACAGCACTGACCGTCCAGGACCAGGGTCCTGTAGGATGTAATTATAATACTATTCTGAATAGAGGAAACACTATGAAACAGATGTACTTTGATTTTAGGTTTAGGGTCTGTTTTGGTCAGGGTACGTTTGTTGATGATCGTAGCAACTAAGCGACAAGTCTTCAAAAACTTCAAAAATAAAAGCTGTTCTTATCCACCAGTTTCTGATTAATTGAAAATGTTATCATCTTTCCCAATTTCAAATCAATTCCTTAGATCAGGAAATCCCTAGGTCAGGCATGGGCACATCCAGTCCTGATGTCTAGACTTTGCAGGATATGGGGCCCTTACTAACCCTAACCCAAACCACCCATCAACAATCCATCTATCCATTCATTCAGTTATTAATCCATCCATTCATCTGTCCATCCATCCATCAATATCTCAGGATCCTAAAAAAAGGTCCCAGACGTCCGTTGACTCAGTGGTGTCGGAGCAACGCTACAGGTACTGGACCTCTCTCACAACCGCATCACTACACAAAGACGCCTTTGCTCAGCTGAAGGCACGGGTCATCATCGATGATAACCCCTGGCATTGTCACTGTGCCCTCCACAGGCCATCAGTGGGATGGCCCACAACCACGAGGCCGCCGCTTGGGTCCTCTGCAGGAGCTCTGAGCTTCAGGACCAGGAGGGACAAACTTTCCTTGCCAAAAGGACCACAGACTATGCGATGCTGGTGACCATGTTCGGTTGGTTTGCCATGGTCATTTCGTACGTGGTGTATTATGTTCGCATGAACCAGGAGGATGTGCGACGACACCTGGAGTACCTTAAGTCTTTGCCTAGTAAGCCCAAGAAACCCGATGACACTGATGACATAAGTACTGTTGTGTGACAGAAAGGACATTTGCTGTGTACTCGTATTATGAGAGCACACGGGTCCAAACGTACAGATGCATCTGTTCATGGACGTGCAAAGAGTTATTCCAAAACCAACTTCATTTTTTGCAAACCATCGAATCATGTAATATCATAAATACTTCTGGATAAAATTTTGAAATATCTGGAAAATGATATTGTAAGACAGGAAAGGTACTAAATACTTTAATTTCAAAACAACATCTTGAATATTCTTTTTAAAAAAATAAAGCACAGAAGTAAGTCTGTGATATTGGATTTTTGATCACTAAAAGCCTGACAGAGAATCAGCTCCCCTGTGTTTACCTCAGTCTCGTACTAGTTTTGAATTAGCACTCTGTGGTTCTTCTCTGTGGAAATAAAAAGGTTCTGAGTGCAGAATTATATTGCAAAAATGAAAGTAGTAAAAGAATTACAGTGAATTTCAATGTTATTATTTTACTGTCGGCTCTGAATGACCTCTGACCTGTTTCTCTGAGTGAATGTGTCCAGTATGCAAATGTTGATTTTCAAAACAAGAGGAAATAACTGTAATAACTGTAAACAGGATTCTATACAAGGAATGCCCACTGAACATACTGACTAATTAAAGACAATGAGATGAGAAGAGACAATGAGATACACTTGTGGGATGCGGGCAGAGAGCAGAAGTGGTAAAAAGGACTCTGACGCACGACGTTGAATGGTGTCCAAATTATTTTACAGATGAAGGGCTCAGAGTTTGAAATTCAAATTCAACGTATGATGGCACTGTTTCACATAAATAGGCCCTAACATGCGGCCGACAAATGCGCCCTATTTTAGCCGATATAATGCGTAATAAAGTGAAATGCCACAGGGAGCACGTGTTGAACACACTGAAAAGTGTTTTAACACTCCGTAGAAAAGTTGGTCATGAAGCTTCAGACGCCTCCTGTTGGAGCAGCTCATCTCAGACGTTGCTCAGGTGTGATTATGGCTCGTTCTTCCACATAAACTGTTCAAACATGGAAGGTGTCTGCCTTGAGTTCTTCATTGATTTCCAACTGGATTCACGTCAGATGATCGACTGACTTGTCTTTCCATCTTTTCTGCACCTTCTTTTCTCCACTTTTTACTTTTTTACTTTTACTTTTTTTACCTGTGTCATTTCACATTAAGACACAAAACTCATATGTTTGATTTATTTGTATGTGTGTTTTTTATGTATGTTTACACGTTCAATACTTATCTTCTATCGTTCAGTACTTATCTTCAGAGGCAGACGGACGGAGAATAGTTGGACATTTTAAACATTCCGCCTTAGCCTTCTCACGCCTGGATCATATTCAGTTGCAGCTCAACCAGTCAATAAAAAGACTCCAACCCGACGTGCAGACCCGCTGGAGTAGCACACACTATCGAGCAGAAGAGGGCACTGGGAAAAACTGCATTGCAACTGTTCTCGATCCAAGGTAATGTGTGTCTGTCATTGCATTTATTTGTGTATGTCTGTCGACTGAATGCGCTCCGTCTTTGTGTATTTGTCTGTTCATGTGTGTGTCAGTCTGATTTGTCTTTGAGCATGTCAGTCTAAATACACCTCTTGAAAAAATTAAGAGACCACTGCATTTTTTTTCTGAAATCATCATCTCTACACGTATGACAGCCAATCCATTCCAGCATTTGTTGAATTCTTGCGCCAGGAGTGGAATAAAAGTCACCCAAGAACAATGTGAAAGACTGGTGGAGAGCATGTCAAGACGCATGAAAGCTGTGATTAAAAATCAGGGTTCTTCCACCAAATATTGATTCCTGAACTCTTGCTAAGTTAAAACGGAGTATTGTGATGTTTAAAAATGAATATGATCTTGTTTTCTTTGCATTATTTTAGGTCTGAAAACATTGCATCTTTTTTGCATGCATTATTATTTGGAATTTGGAACATTTTGTCAGTAGATTAAATGAAACAAAAATGTTAATTTCACTTAAACACATACCTATAAATAGTCAAATCAGAAATACTGACAATTTTGCAGTTTTTCCAGAACTGTATGTTAGTGTTTGTGTGCGCCAGTCTGTTTGTTCAGCATGCGACAGAGTATGATCAAAAATTATATTTTTATAATATATTTTATACATTTCCTTTTTCTATTTTATAATTTTATAATATTTATATTTTAGGTTTAATGGTATTTCATATTTAATTTTTCACTATTTGCAGTTATAAAGATAGCTTTTCCTCACATCAGTACTGCTCCAGAGGTCAAGGAGATGGTGATGCTGGAGCTGCAGAAGGTGTTAAGAAGAGAGACCAACAAGCAGGCAGATCTGGGGAAGCCACCTGCCAGAAAGCTACTACAGACAAAGGCCAGCAGTCGTCTGGACTGTGTGTTTGATGAGATAGCAGATGAGCACGAATCAACATCCCTTAGAAGTGCACCTGTGGGTGCTTCCATTCAGTTCGAGACATACCTTGGAAAGACCACAGCTACTAGGGAAGACAACCCACTGCAGTACTGGGGAAACTGGGGTTTCCTACTCTGGCTCAAATGTCACAGATATCTCACAGCACCATGCAGCAGTGTGGACAGTGAAAGACTGTTTAGCTCAGTGTCACACACTTTAGATGAAAACAGAAACATACTCACACCTGATAATGCAGATAATCTTCTTTCTTTCATCAAAAAGAACCTGCCACTGACTTTTTCAAAACAGGCTGACGTTGACATGATAATGTATCATTTCAGTTGTTCTGCCACAGTTTTATGTTGGCACTGAAATCTCTTATTACATGAGAGTAAAATGCCTGGCATGGCCATGTTTGTTTTTGCAGTTGAATGTTAAAATGTCAGTAATGATAATTTGTTACACTTGAATGTGTTAACAATTATTGAAATGTATGGCAATATACAATGTTTCACAAAACATATGGTTAAATGTCAGTAGCAGCACTTTGTTACAGTCTAAAAACTGCAATAAAGCATATTTTCAAAAGTAACCAAGAACTGTAATGCATTAAGAAGTACTCATATTGGTACTCAGTATCAGCAAGTAATGTACTCAAATGTACTTGTCATACATAGTTTATCTTCTTTATCTCCTGAAAAGGGACATGGTGTCGATGGAGAATGAGATTAAAAACAAATGAATTTATGATTTAGTGTTTATTAGGAATAAAACAATCCTCTGACTCTGGACCATATTGAATTGCAACTTCTTTTTAAGTAGGATTTATTGGTTTGATTCATAGAAAATCACCGATCAAATTCATCCTTCACATGGAAAGAAAAGAGAGAGAAAATAAGTCATGTTTACAAACCAGATGCGGGCTTAGAAGTTCTGTGTATTGTGTGGAATCGTTCACATCATGAATTGTACTGGACTGAATCGCATCGTATGAATGAAAATCGTTGTCAAATCTTAAATGAATGGCATCGTGATCAAGGGTGAATTGTATGGCATTGTATCGGCAGGGGGGCGTCACTGTATCTTATTGCTGTCAGTGTATTGAGATGCGGATCGAATTGGCCTCAGTGTTGGATTCACATCCCTTCAGTTGGTTAGGGTTTACACGCCTTGTTGACGCCTTGTCCCCTCAACACTGCTGACAGCTGTCCTGCTTTCACGATACCATAAGCAGTGTGGTAACAGTAGTGTCATTCTTCACTGACCAGTCTGATGATGCAGTTTGATTTTTCGATGCTGATAAGTAACGTTCCACTGACAAACACAATGAATTCAACAGGTCTGCAGAAGAAGGCGAGTAGCATGCACCCAAATGGTGACACTGTTCTGTTTAATAGGTAATATGATGTTTGTAATCTCGTGGAAGTGATCATCAGTATTTTTGTCAAGGGAAATCACAGCAGGACTGTCGTGAGTGTGTGTGTGTGTGTGTGTGTGTGTGTGTGTGTGTGTGCGTGTGTGTGTGTAAAATGAAATACGTTCAAGTGTTTTTCCAACAGACGTAACATTCCCTTGAACTTGTCACTCAATCACATTTTAATTTGTGTCATTTATCAGAGGAAACCGAACGTTTGGCTTTGCAAATGGAATCATCGTTACATGGCATCAGCTGGTAGGTGCTATGGAAACCATGATGGACTTCAAACAGACCATCAGAAGAACCACTTCACATCAGCCACTTGTCCTTTTCCTTGATAAAGTTCTCGGCCCACTGGCGTGTGAGCTCCAAGTAGTGACCAGGCTGATTGGGCTGATAGTCCAGATACAACCGGGTCATCGATTTCTTGGGCACTGCCCTCTCTATCTGTGTGCCCTCATGCCATTGGTTGAAGGATGTGATGGTAACAATGTCTGGTCTAACAGAAAGAGCAGCCTGCAGTGAAGTGTCATAGTACCGCCCATTGACCCGGTTCCTAGTGTTATGGTTGTTCCATGGCCGAACAGCGGTGTCCGTGTACCCTGGACCCACGCTGGGAATGAACAGGAGATTGTTTGCGTCGCAGAAGGTCTTGATGGCGTCCCAGTTTTGATGGGAGGAGCCAAAGGAGAAGCCATTGGAGGCAAAGTATGTGTACATGCCATCAAAGCCACTCGCTAGGATGTCCTGTTGGTGGCGCTCTTCCACAATGAGGGCAACAAAAACCCCGTTATAAGGTGTGTCCCTGATGCTGTGTGAGCCTCGAGCAGTAAGAAGCTCAGCCCACGACTCAGACGGAGTCAGGTAGGAGTCGTAGATGTAAAACAGAGGGAGAACTTGTCCTGTGCTCGATCGGAATCTGTAGAAGGCGCTGTGTTTCCCATACCTCAAAACGAGGAGAGAGGAATGATGATTCTTGCCACAATCAAACATATTCTTTCTGTTCAGAGGAGATGAGTTTGTAAGTATCTAAGCAAGCTAGCACTGCCTTTCCCCCAAGGGTGAGAAGGTCAGTCACCAAATTTGTCATTAGAAGTGTATCATGGACAGGAGATTCCATGAGTTGCAGATTTATATTTCTTTCTGAGATATTTCTTCTGTGAACCACAGAAAAGTAAACATGCACAAGATGAACTTACCTGTCAATAATATATCTTATGTTGTCGTGGACGCTCTGGTCGGTCCGCCCCTCGTACGACTGTATGTGAAAGGTCACCTGTGGAAAAAAACATCGGATGTGAGAGAACGAGGAACAGTCACCGTCAGCTGGTCACCACACAGTCAACACTAACCATCAGAAAGTCAAACATACAGGCTGTTTCACTAGTTACCTTGATGCTGTGTCTGTGGGCGGCGTCCATGACGGCAGGAACCAAGTCGTCACTGGGCTCACCGTGGTCATCTGCCACCCCGGGAGGATACCAGGATATGACCAGCACCCCTGTGAAAGAGGGGCAACGTCTGCTCAGAGTGGAACTGTGAACATTTTGGGTCATGATATGACTGAAACGTGTCGCCAGTCTGAAAACAATAGCCGCTGTTTATCACTAGACGCAGATGTGCTGTATCTGTCAGGTTCGTATCAGGGTCATGTTTAGATCAGAGTCAGGGTCCGGTTCCATTTCTGAAAAATACTCCTAGTTGTCATTTGCGTTCTACTGGCCGTTTCCCCTGTGTCATGTGTAACCTTTTACCTGTATGTCATGTGTTACCTGTGTGTCATGTGTTACCTGTTACCTGCCACCTGTGTGTCATGTGGTACCTGTTACCTGTGTGTCATGTACGTTAGTTAATTCTCGTACTATATGATTGTTTTCCCTCGCGTAAGCGGTAAGCAGTTAGTGGGAGACAAAGAAAGACTCTTTAACAGCTTTCAGGAAATGAATCTCTTAATCATTGTCTGTACAGTCAACACCTACTGCTGGTCTGTCCATCTCAAGGAGATGGAAAGACCTCTTTCTAAGGTTCTCCCTGAGACTTCTGCCTTTTTTCCCCTGTTACAGGGCTTTTTGGGCTCTTTTTCCTCACCCTGACTGAGGGTCAGAGATCAGAGGGTGTTGTCCGACAATTGTGATGTTGGGCTATACAAACAAAAATAAAAAAGACTTCAATTGAATTGAAGGGACAACAAATATTGATTATTTTAAACATTTTTAGCTATCATAATTGATCTTCATTATAATTATGTATTAATATTTATTGATTCTTGTTTGATATCACGTCTAATTATTGATTCACATTCATTATTTTGTCATTGATCAGATGGAAATATGAGATTTGATCCAATATGTTGCTTTATATGAAAAAGACACAAGCATTATTAACTTTAATTAAACTTCAGTGATACTTGATACTGTGTCTTTTCAAGTACTTTGGTGAGCAAGTACTTGATGAGCTCGTCCTCACCTGCCGCAGAAGCTTTGACCTGGGACATGTGGTCCTCCAGCACCTTTGGGTCTCTGGAGCTGTATGGTCCCAGTTCCGGGTAAAAGCTGGAGGCGATGTCCTCGGGTGGATCGTGTCTTCCTTGGGCGTGACTGGCTGCAATCTTTGGGTCCCAGTGGGGCACCAGGACATGGTCCCAGTGAATGTACTTCCTGTCCACACTCGGACAACCGTACCACAGGTAGTAGAAGATGTGCACATCATAGAAGATGCTGTGGTCTCGATCCGAGTTAAAGACAACCACCTTGGTGTTACTGCTGCCAAGGTTTTCCGTTTTCACATCCAGACGCCTCTTGTTCGATCTGTCTCCCAGGAAGTCCATCCCGGGCGACAGGTCAGAGAAGCCGTCGCTGGGTTTGAGTGTCCTCAGTCCCATCAAGATCCCAAAGATGAACAAGGTGAAGAGGAGAAGCGCGACCAAAGCTTTTCTCCGGAGCCGAGTCATGATCGCTGTCCGTGGTGCTGAGGAGACGCCAGTTAACTGTTCCACGCGCTCATCGTTTCACTGTGGACAGTCAGTGAGGGACACGGAGGACAGTCGGCGGGGACAGGAAGGACACGGACAGACGTACCATTTCTCCAGCTGCTCGTCCACGTCCATCCGCTAGATCACGTGGGGTTTTAGGGTCCGTACTTCCGCTTTGTCTCGTCTCTCCGCGGACATCACGTCCTCGTCCTCCGTCGAGGTTTGGTGTTTGTCTCCTTCCGCTGCCAACTGCCGTTCTGCTGAAGCATCGTGAGACATGCATGCGCGTACACCGTCGAAGAGTACGAAATGATTTTTGTTTCTGCTGTTCAGCAATTTGTCCAGCAGGTGGCGACAATGACGGGATTATTGTCCGAAAGCCTTTGTTCCTGGAGGAGGGGGAGGAGGAGGAGGAGGAAGAGGAGGTGGGGGGGGAAGAGGGGCTAAGCGGCAACGCTGTCTCCCAATCAGAATCACAAAACTAAAACGCTTTCTCAATTACGTGTTGTTAATGGCGTAGTTGAGAAACAACACTTTTCAAAGTACTTTTTTTAAACATAATTTTCCAATCCAGTCAGGAATGGCAAGATCTTTTGTTCATTCACACAGACCCTTTTTCTTCAAATCCTTAACATGTATTCACTGTTTTGATTGGAATAATCTTGGTGAAAGGTCCACACTGTTTTAATTAACGTATTCATTTATGAACGGGAGAGGGGCAGGATATGTTGGTTAATAACGGTATCAATATTTGACTGAACATAATTTTTAATTCAAAATACGTTTGACTGAACCTAGCAACCAGGGTTATTTAGCTTATATAAAACATGAATAAAGGAGGTTGAACAGCCGAAATGATATGCACTATATGTGTTCAACAAGACCAAGTCAAGACCCAGACCAGTTCAGCTCAAGACCTAGACTGAAACTTGGCTTTTTGCAAGATGGCTTTTTGCCATCTTGCATGAGTTAGAACATGAGCACCATACCGGGTTCATCTGCTGAGTATAAATATGACATTGTATTCAACTGCAGGCCCAATAATACAGAGACAGTGTCTTGTGTGTGAACACGTTATAAATGTTTTAATCAATTGGCTGTGATCAAATATGTGTGGTGATTGAATGATTGCTATTTGTCCACTATTTGTCTCATGAGTGCTGTTAAGAACTGACAAGACTATTAGCTAGTCCCAAAGTCATCTAACAAAATAACAAGCCTCCAACACCACCCTGCACCTAAAAAACATGGCAAAAATGGTAATTACGTTACTGATGGTAATGCATGGTAAGTATGTTACTGATTTAAATCGTACTTAATTTGTAGATGAAATGTAAATTTTAAATATCAATACACAATTATCAACTTGAAATTGCATTATTTACCATTATAGTAGCCACATGACACAGTATAACATCAGCATCCCTGAAATGACATAGGCCTAATGCTAAATAAATCACAACGATATGCAAATATTATTCAAACACCAATGATGCCATATATTTATTGAAACAAGGCCATTATAAGCACAAAGACACACAGGCAGGTGCACCACAAATGAATTAAATCAAATGCAGAATGAAAATACTTTACAAAACTGGACTTCAAACTGTACATTAACAAGAGGAAGAACTGATGCTCACAATATTCTGTCACCTTGATGTGTGATCGATGTGATGTGTGATCGAGACCGTTCGGCCAGTGTGAGACATTGCGAGACCGAGGGACCCGAGACCGAGATCAAAGTCTGTCGAGACCGTGACAAGACCAAGACTAAAAAAGTGGTATTGAGACCAAGACCTGTCCCAAGAACTACAAGTCTACATGAGAGAACAGACAAATAAAATATGATTGGACTTGAGTCCTGTAGGTGGACTACAGAGTCCTGGAGGTGGACTATAGAGTTCTGTAGGAGGACTACAGAGTCCCCTATGTGGACTACAGAGTCCTGGAGGTGGACTAGAGAGTTCTGTAGGTGGACTATAGAGTTCTGTAGGAGGACTACAGAGTCCCCTATGTGGACTACAGAGTCCTGGAGGTGGACTAGAGAGTTCTGTAGGTGGACTACAGAGTCCCCTATGTGAACTCAGAGTCCACTGGGAGGACTCCAGAGGGATACCACGACGTGATGACTGAGAACCTTCAAACACACTGTTACTTACTGTTTCTGACAGTGTGTGTATTGGGGGGGCAGCAGCCTTGCAGAGAAAGAAGCAGCTGAGAGTGTGGTTATATAACTCAGTTACATAAAATGTGTCGAGTGACTTGATGGATCAACGTCATTGTTTTTGTTTACTTTTCTTCAATCAGCTGGAAATAGTTCATCAATCACATGGACTGGGATGTGTCTAATCGCTGGTTACAGCTCAGAGAACAGAGACAAACATGTCTGCCAGACACACCGCAAGTGTCAATCCACTATCATGCTGTGGGAATGTGTGTGTGATGTGAAAGTGGGTCAGGCTCTGAGCTCCAGTATGTCCATTCATTATTCAATTATAATTATAATACGTCATGTGCCTTTAGAGTCTCCTCCACTTCATCCTCCTCATCCCGAAGACATGAAATCTACTCTCAGGTGTCTCACTCCCTCCCTGTCTCTGATTCTCTGTCCTCACTCCCTGTGTCCTCAGTCCTTGTGTCCAGCTGTAAACCGTGAGACAGATGGATGTGGGACCATTGCCATGACATCCTGGGACAGAGAAAAAGCTGCTACATCTGACTTCTTATGAAACACGTCAGCAGATACAAGCAGAGAAAATGAGTAAAAATAGATGAAAGAGTCAAATTTTCAGCTGGTCTGAGTCTGTTCACGTGAGCTAAATATAGAATCAGCCAGATAGAACTGAAGCTGATTTCACTTTACATCATCCATGACGTTCACTAACACGCATTCATCTTCATTCATATTCGTTCATGTTCACTGACATTCACTTTCATTTACATTCACTGACGTTCACCGACATTCATGTTCCCTGTCATTCCCATTCACTCACATTTACTGTCATTCACATTCACTGACATTTATTGACATTCACATTCGCTGACATTCACATTCACTGCTATTTACATTCACTGATATTGAAATTCACCGTTATTTAGGTTCACTGACATTGACATTCATGCTCATGGACATTCGCTGGCATTCACATTCACTCACATTCACTGTCATTCACTGACATTCACTTTTATTTTTACAGATGTTGACCGACCTTTACATTCACTCACACTCACTGACGTTCACTGGCACTCATTTACATCCCATTGTCGGTAGAAACTAAAGCTCCCGTGATCCCTTCTGATCTGAGTCGTGTGGACCAACGACGTCTGTCCGTCCGTCTGACTACATTTCCCAAAAGCCCGGGGAGCTGCAGTAAAACCAATGAGTGGCAGCAAAGCGCGTGACGGCAACGGCTCCGCTCCATTTAGGCGCGCTCGCGTCTGCAGACTCACGCAGTGTGCTCGTGAGGGTCAGTGTGAGAGGAGCGACGCGTCTGCTTAAGGTGGGTGTGACGTCATCGTGTCTTTGTCCTGATGGATCAAGACTTCAACAGTTCTTGTTGTTTGTGTTTGTTTCTGGGGGACATGAGGGACAGGTCGGTGATGGTTCGAGGATATGAGGTACAGATCGGTGATGTTTCAGGGACATGTCTGTGATGGTTCGAGGACATGAGGAACAGGTCGGTGATGTTTCAGGGACATGAGGGACAGGTCGGTGATGGTTCGAGGACATGAGGTACAGATCGGTGATGTTTCAGGGACATGTCTGTGATAGTTCGAGGACATGAGGAACAGGTCGGTGATGTTTCAGGGACATGAGGGACAGGTCGGTGATGGTTCGAGGACACGAGGGACAGGTCGGTGATGGTTCGATGACATGAAGGACAGTTCGGTGATGGTTCGAGGACATGAAGGACAGGTCGGTGATGTTTGTTCAGTGAAAATATTCGAACATCAGCCGACAAAGAATCAGCGTCTTTGTTCGCAGTTGCGCGACGCGTTTCTGTGCAAAGCTTCTGTGTGTGAGTGAGTGAGCCAGTGATGGGCGGTGGTTGTCTCCGCTGTTCGCGTCGCCAGTATTTCATTGTTCTGCTCGCTGGCACGAGGCATTCACGTTCACGCGCATCGATCATCATCATTGTGCGTCATCTACTCAGTTTGATCGACCACGTTTCATTGACGCTTTTATTATTGATCCGGGCGTTAAAGTGGGTGTGGCCGGAAACATTGGTGGAGGTGATGATGGTTATGGGGATGATGATGAAGATGATGATGGATAAGAGAATGATGGGAATGAAGATGATGATGGATAAGAGAATGATGGTGATGAAGATGATGATATATAAGATATATACATAAAGGAATAAACCATCTCAGAAAAGACTAAATGGGGAAAATGAAATATGATCAAAGAGGGAAAACAACAGTAACTAAACTTTGTGTTTTTGCTCATTTTGTAACACATCAACACATATTTGATGATATTTTGTGGAAGCACAGGAGTCTCATCTGCTGATGTTTCCATTGTAGGTAGATTGAGCCTTGTCACGTAAAGATGGCTGCCTCTGAAGGTGAATGTCATCTTCCAGTTTTCACATTAATCATATACTGATCTGGAGGATCTGTTCAGTGTCTTAATACTTTGTCCCTTCTGAGAAGATATCCAGGTCAAAGAACTGGACAAGCGCGCCTCAGGTCAGGCCTTTGAGGTCCTCCTGGGTGCTCCAGCTCCCGATGGTAAGGGCGAGTTTCCCCTGGCTCCTCCCAAGAAAAAAGATGTCTCACTGGAAGAAATTCAAAGGAAGTTGGACGCAGCGGAGGAGAGACGCAAGGTGAATGTTCAGAGCGATTTTCTACAAAACACACTGCGCTCATTTGGGTCAGAAAGGTGAACTGTCATTTGCTTTCCAGAACCATGAAGCTGAGGTCCTCAAGCACTTAGCAGAGAAGCGTGAACATGAGAAGGAGGTGCTCCAGAAAGCCATGGAGGAAAACAACAACTTCAGCAAGCTGGCGGAAGAGAAACTGAACCAGAAGATGGAAGCAAACAAAGGGAACCGCACCGCCATCATGGCAGCGATGAACGAGAAATTCAGGGAGAAGGTGAGTGTTTCTCCTTCACTTGGAGTCAGATGGACTTCTGGACTCTAAATTTTACTTTTCCGCTGGAACAGGACAAAAAGTTGGAAGAAGTGCGAAAGAACAAGGAAACCAAAGAGCCAGAAGATGCCTCAGACGACTGAGCGCTCCTAGCGGGGGTTGTACAGGTTTTTTACGTATCCAAAGATTTATTTTTCTTTCTTTTTTTTGTTTGAACCAGTATATTTGTTTTCTTAACAACCTTTTTCAACACCCTTTTTCAATTTTCTTGCTCGAAGTGTACCTGCGCTGGTTCTACTTGTCGACCCCCTTTCAGTTGATGCGTTGTGTCATGTGACTTGTCAGCGCTTTAGAGAATAGCAATGTGTTCTTGCCTTTTTAGTGGACGCATGTTTCTATGCATAGCTCTTTGATCACTGCCTATTTCTACATAGTAGCTTTGGGAAAAAATGTCCCTGTTGTCTGCACTTATTCTAAATCTTTCAAAAAACAGTAGCACAAGTTTCAACCGAGGCATCAACTGTTCTACAGGTGTGCGGTGTTGCTCAGCTTTTTTTGTGCTGACTCTTTGCTTTTGTAAAAACATGGGATCGTCTTCAAAGCACATGACTTGCTGTGAATGAACATCACTGAGGAGGCGTCCACAAATGGGCCGACAAGAGCAATACACTTTGTTATGTTAATAGTTACAGTGGCTATTGTACTAAAACCAATAAAAACACATCAGCACATGTTTTTTGTTGCTGTACTCATTCCACTCTGGTGTTTTAGTGTATTTGACCTGTGAAACATGGTGGCTGAAGCAAGAACTTCAAAAATAAATCAAACCTTCCTTTGAAGATTATATGTACTTTTCTTGGATAACCACATCCCAATACTGGTGGCTAACGTCATCGGCATCACGTTCGTTATGGAAGGATGAAAAACCTCGACCTCCTGAACATCAAGTAAAAATCAGTGACATCGGACAGGATGACAATAACCCAAATGTCGTGTATGAGTGCACAATGAAAAGTTGCTGAAATTTAAAGGATCAACTGTTTTAACAAGTATTAGGTTGTTGCAGTTGGTCAGTGAAAGAAAATTTAAAGCTGCTGGCAAACCAGTTAACTTTATCAGAGCAAGGCAAGACCACTTTATTTTTAAAGCACAATTCATACACCAGGCAATTCAAAGTGCTTTACAGAAGCAGAAGATGCCATTAAAAAAAAAACATCAAAGAAGAGCAAAAAAGGACAAACAAAGTAAAAAGACACTAACTAAATAGAATAAAATGCATAAATAGGAGTTAGTTATAACATAATCCAACAGCATACAATCACAACAGCCCAGATAAACTGGAGAATAAAAGCTACAGCGAAGTGCAGGATATTGATCCGGGCCCCTGTCTTTAATATCATCAAATGATACACTGAATCAAAGTAAAAGCTGCAGTAAATAATGATGTTTTTAAGCCTGATTTAAGTGAACTGAAGTGTTTGTGCAGACCTCAAGTGTGTAGGGAGATTGTTCCACAGGAGCATAAAAACTGAAAGCTGCTTTACTTTGTTTGGTTCTGGGAACACACAGTAGACCTGAGGGGTCTGGATACTTCATTGGGAGTTAATGAGTCAAGGATAGATTTTGGCCTTGGACCATTCAGTGCTTTGTTGACCAACAGTCAGATGTTAAAGTTTGATCGTTTGACTCACAGGAAGCCAGTGTAGTGATCTGAGGACTGGTGTAAAACGATCCAATTTCCTGGTGTTTGTAGGGTTAAGGTTAGGAGGCAACATTCTGGATCAGCTGTTGTTGTCGAATGGATTGCAGTGGTCTAATCTGAAAATAAATACATGAATTTTCTTGTCTTTTTTTAGACAAAAATCCCTTAATTCTGGCTGTATTTCAGTAAATCAAGTCAGAGTCAATAATTAAAGAGTTCTGTCTTTCTTTTGTTGTTAATGACATGGAGTTAAAGTGAACACTGTTTTCGTTCCCAAAAATGAAAGGTCAAAGATCAATCACCTCTGTCTTCTCAGCATTAAGCGCAGGTAATTCAGTTACCATTTGTTTGAATTCATTTTTTGGCTAATTGAATCTGGTTTTATTGCAAAGTAAGATGAAACAAATTCTCAAGTGGGGAGTTTTCACTCTACAGGGGAAGAAAACTGATTAAAAGTTCAATTCCCGGGGGGAGACTTGTGTGGACTCCTGGGCGTGCGCTCCATACTCCCCGTGGGGTCTCCTTACCTGTGACCCCAAGAATATCAATAATGAGGTTGCATAATCCCATAATTTATAATAGTGTTAAATAGTGTTAAAGTCTGGCGTGATATCAATAAACATTTGGGAAGGAGAGAGAGGAACTCTCTTCTCTCTCCTATTACACTCAATCCGGATTTCCCTGCAGGCACTGGGTCACCTGTGTTCTCCTCCTGGAAAGACACTGGGATTCATATAATTGGCGACCTATACAGAGACAGTAATTTATTATCTTTCCAGCAGCTTAGAGAATTATTTGACATCCCTCAGTATCCCTTTTTTGGCTATCTACAACTAAGGCATTTTATTTTATCTCACCTTTCCTCCTCTGACAATTTTTATTACAGTGATGTAGAAAAATTTATTTTAGAAGGGCAAAAATTGAAACAATTCATTTCTGCTGCTTACACCTCTTTTACTTCCTCCACCCCATATTTGATACCAGACATTTCTCGTAAATGGGAAGAAGATCTGAATTCAGAATACATCGAGGATGACTGGCAGGTGGCGATACAGCTAATTAGAACAACATTCATAAGTAATAGTCTACGAGAAATCCAGTTTAAGATCTTACACAGATTACACATCATGCCAGTCTTAAGACACAAACAGACAGGTGGACATATTTTCACTGTTTTTGGGGGTGTCGGTTGATCACCAGATTTTGGACACACATCGCTGTCTTCCCATACCACATTACA
Source organism: Aeoliscus strigatus (assembly GCA_901007665.1). Lineage (NCBI taxonomy): Eukaryota > Metazoa > Chordata > Actinopteri > Syngnathiformes > Centriscidae > Aeoliscus > Aeoliscus strigatus. The sequence goes on from CAAKHB010002199.1 coordinate 57,952, forward strand.
AATTATTTGATAAGATGGTTCTTATTGCACGAAAGTGTATACTGCTTAATTGGGTGAATGACTCCCCGCCTACTGTCACTCTCTGGTATAAACAGGTTTTCAGCACGCTTCCTCATGAGAGGCTGCATGCTGTTGTCAAGGGTCATGATGGGAGATTTCTGAAGATATGGTTGCCTTTTCTGAATTATATTCCACCCCACCTGAGAAACACAGTTCTTAGTGGCGGACCTCAGCATGTGCAGAGGCCCTCTTCATGATGTGGGCTGATTTTTTTTTTTTTTGTGGGGCTATTTATGACTGGTTCCCTGAACATAACTGCTGTTTTAATAATTTTATTTATGTATTTTGATTATTACTGTTTTTGTTGTTGTTTTTGTAGTATATTTGTGGTATGTTTTCAGTTAACTTACTACATTTGGTGGGTGGGAGGGGGGGTGTTTTTTTGTTTTGTTTTATTTTTTTCTGTGTGTAATGTTGTAATATTTCAAACTCAACAAATAAATATTGGAGAAAAAAAACTTTCACTCTGGTGCATGACATTGAGTTGATTGTTCCACAGGTGGGTTCTTGCTGCGTTCTCTGGCTTCCTCTTACCTCCAAAAGCATGCTAAGAATAATTGGTCACACTAAATCACCTTTAGGTGTGAATGTGAGAGCGAATGGTCATCTGTCCTTCATGTGGCCCTCCAATCGGACCTCCGATTTAAGGCCCAATGACGACCCCTGGTGGCCAAACACAGCAGTGCAGGTACTTTGAATCCTGATAAAATACGGTCCAGATTTGAACAGAATCAAACTGCAAAGAAACAAGAAAGCAACATATTCAGTAATCTGGAAACAATAATACAAGGATAAACTCATAAAAGCAATAAATAATAAGGATTACCATAAATAATAAGGGGCGGCTTACTGCACAATTCCTTCCTAATTCAATCAGAACAAATAAACACGGATCAAGGACTCCATCCTTCGCCGGGCCAAGGGCGTGTTTTTCCGCTGACGACTTCCGTTAAATGAATTTTTGTTGTATTCAGCTTACTAATAAATGTTTGTTTGACACTTCCTGCTGCTTATTTCTCGTTTTTCTCAAAATATTAGAAACGGTCATCACCTGTTGACAGATGACATCACAGGTAGTTGGAGCCAATCCGGGTCCAATCAATCAGACAGGAAGCAGCTCATTGTCGCTCCCTTGAACCTGCTGACGACCTCCAGCATCAAATGTTGAAACAATGCCATCGTTCAACAGCAGCGACCTTCAGTCAACAGGAAGTGTGTATTTATAAAAGTCGCCTGTCAGCGTCCGCTGCCGTGAGTCCGCTCTGAGTCTGCCCGGAACATGAAGACGATTGCTGCAGTTCTCGTGATGACACTTTGTGTCTGTGCACGTCCTCGTTCCCCGTCACAGCACCTGAACAGGTGAGACCTCAGAGTTTAGCCAAAATGTGCAGAGAACTCTCTGGGTTGAATCGTACGTAACCTGAACCTCTCACACGTCACCGTGTCGAGTTCTCCCGTTTCTGATACTGGTTGTTTTTCTGAAGTCAGGGCTTGAAGATGCAGCAGCTGATGAAAAACAACCCAACTAACGCCAGCAGGTGAGTGAGACGAGGAAATGGTCTGTTGTCATAGCAAAAGACGACCATGCTTCAGAAAAACTTCATTTATAAGTTATGCATTTCATATATCTTATGTTGAGGAAAAATGTCAATGTCCATCAGATCAACCCTAAACCCTAACCCTAACAGAAGACATGATTATTGATCAGGTTGATCAGTTTGAATGATACTGAAACAGAAGATGATTGATGATCAGGTTTTAAGCAGTTTGCTTATTTGCTCTGCAGCTTTGAGTCTCCTAAGAATGTCACTTACCAGAGAGAGTGAGTACCCATGCATGCAAACACACACACACACACACACACACACACACACACACACACACTCCCTAACTTACATCCTTACTCACTCACTCTCACATACACACTCACAATATTGTAAAGTTTATTGTTATTGTTTCTTCAGTATCTTGGTTGGAAGTCATGATGCTGTCCTGTGAGTAGATTCAGTGTGTGTGTGTGTGTGTGTGTGTGTGGTGCATTTACTCATGAGTCTTGTGTCACCTTGTTCCTCTGCACTAGGACACAGGGACCACCCATTGGAAGTTGCCCCCTCTCCACGTGTGCGACATCAAACCTGGGTTCTGCTTTGCAGCGGGGGGGCGATATCGCTGGCAGCGAAGCCGATGCTTCTGATGGCTACGGAAAGAAATGATGCTATTAAATGATGAGCTATTAAATCCCCACTGTCATCAATTATTAGTTTTAATCATGTGTGTGTGGTGAGTTTGATAACAATATATGGTGAAAGAATGAGTAAAGAAATTGCATTATTTGATCAAGTGAAAATTGATAGAGTTCAAAGGTCAACTTCAGATGATCAGATGATCATCAAATGGATCTGAATATACTGAGGGATATGTATCAGTCAATTTTATTTGTAAAGCACTTTTTATACATTAAAAACGCAGCACAAAATCTTGACAAAAATGAAAACATTCAACTTAAATACAACAGAAACCTCCCTCCCCGCCCCCACACACATACAGAGATCCACTCTTCTTCCAGCTGTCTCTCACGTCCACGCACACACACACGCACCACCGTCCACTCATCGGCCATGCTGGCCGTAAATGTCAAGCTATGACAATAAACAACTAAAGGCACTTTCCAATGAAAGGTTCAAACTCCTATAAAATGAAATTCAATAAAATCTTTTTTTTCTTCTGTAACGAAAAAAAAATTGTGTGCCCAAAACTGTGCGACGTTTCGACCTGGCAAGGTTTTCTTCAGGCGAAGGGTTATGGTTAGGGTTAGGCACATTAATTGTAACTCTGCCTATTTGCAGGAGTGATGTTGCCACCTCAAGCGTCAGCAGGAGAATGAGCCTGCACATTCGCGCTCCTCCTTTTATACCCTGCAGTGGGTGGAGTATACTGGCCAGGTTCCCAGAAACGCAACTGAACATTAACAAAAGTAAGTAAATGTTATGTTTAGTTTGGAAAACGTGAGTGGATTTTTTTGTCTTTAGCGTTTTTATATTGTTTCTTGTAATGTTTTTCAAGGTTTTTATAGCTTTTTATGGTGTTTCTTGTATTTCTTGTGATTCCAGACTTATATATGATATTAAATAATGTATTTAATGGTTTGTTTTTCTTTCTTCCCACAGGTGTACTCCTCATCAGGTAAGTGTCCCCTATTATTTATTTATTCATTCCCACAGGTATTCTCCCCACCAAGTAAGTAAAGGGGTTAGGATTATGGGAATTAAACTGCCCCCAAAAGGGGTCAGTGGGGGCACGGTCCATCCCCCAGGTGGAGCTGCCACCACCACGCCCCCAGAACCACGGGGGGGGGGGCGGTC
>CAAKHB010002200.1:1557-17082 GCA_901007665.1 Aeoliscus strigatus
GTGATGGAGGGATGGAACGCAGAGTTCACTGGAACTGTCACGTTGTGTTTAATGGCGGACGGTGAAGAGAAGTGATGGAGGGAAAGACAGATGAAAAGAGGAATGGATGAAAGAGAAGTGACATGGGAGAGAGGACACGATGAAGACTTCTGATGGAAAGAGTCCGATATTTAAAGGTGAAGATGTGTTTTGTTCAGCTACTCTCGGTTTTATTTTGAAATTAAAAGGTTTTGTGTGTTTGCTACATCCTGTTACAATTCGAAAGTAAGAACCTGTTTTTTACTTTCTGTATTCCTTTGAAAGTACACTCTGTTGTTTTTTTAGCTCCTGTTTTATTTTTCCCCGTCTTATTTTGGCGTTCCCTCTCACCACTTGGAGCAGAGCCAGGTATCCGGCGCCCACGTTGTCGAAGTTGACCTTGACCTTGGTCCAGTAGAAGAGCGAGGTGTCGTTGAGCGCCTCACACTGCGTGCGGTTGTTGATGGCGCCGGCGTCGTACATGTGCCCCGTGCGGTTGACGCAGCGACCGAACTTGCCGGCGAACAGGTTGACGCCCATGATGCTGAAGATGAGCCAGAAGATGAGACACACCAGCAGCACGTTCATGATGGACGGGATGGCGCCGATCAGCGCGTTGACCACCACCTGCGGGGGACGCACACACTCAGAGGGGGTGAACGACCAACGGGTGACGGTGGACGTGGGAGTCGGGACTCACCCTCATCCCCTCGAACCGGGACAGCGCTCGCAGGGGACGCAGGGCGCGAAGGGTCCGCAGGGACTTGATGGCGGCGAAGTCCGAGTAACCCAACGTGTTGGCGACCAAACTGACCAGGGACACCTGGACGACAGAGGTCAGAGGTCAGAGAGGACGGAGGACAGAGACAGAAAGACAGTTCTTATGTGAACAGCAGTTTCCTCCTCCTCCTCCTCCTTTCGTCCTCTCCTCCTCCCTCCTCCTCCTGCTCCTCCTCCTCCTTTCGTCCTCTCCTCCTGAGTGACAGCAGCTGGTGTGATGTTTGAATCCTGCAGCTTCACTTCCTGTCTCTGTTCATACAACTCCTCAGGCTGCTGTCGTCCAATCAAAACATCACAACAGCCCGTGTCATCTATGAGGACGGCCAGTGTGTGTGTGTGTGTGTGTGTATGCTGATTATTTGACCAGAGGCTGTTTGACTTCACTCTCTCTCTCTGTCCATTTATTTGTCACCGCATTTCCTTCAACCCTTTTGTTCACAGTGTAGCATCTCACACACACACACACACACACACACACACACACACACACACACACACACACACACACACAGTGTGCATTTGTATCGACTGAAATTACATGTCTCAATAGTAAATACTTCTGTGTTGTTCAGTCAAATATTGATTCACACTTTAACCCTTTAACACCGACGGTATCGCTGCCGCTACATTCAGCTAGCATACTGAGGAGTACCGTAACGACACAGATATAGGCGCCATCAGAAAATGCTTCCTGAAAGCTAAGAATTTGCCCTTCACGGCCAAGTTGCTGTCATTACGGTAATGACTCGCTGGCTTCCATCAAAACAGACAATGCGATTACCAAGGACATAACAAAGAGGTTGTAAAGTGATGTAAAATATGTTACCAAAAGATGTTTTCTACAAATAGTCACATAATTACAGTACTGCAAAGTATGCTAGCCTAAATGTAGCATCAGGGAGAGTGTCGGTGGTAAAGGGTTCACGGAACACATCAATAATCCATGATACGGTTGATTAAAGACGACAAACAGAAGCAGAAGACGTCTTCATCTGATTGGTCAGGCGGTCAGTGACCAGCAGGTGGCGTCGACTTACGTCGACAATGAGGAAGTCGAGCCAGCACCAGTAGTTGGTGAAATACTTCTTGAAGCCGTACGCCAGCCACTTCAGCATCATCTCCAGGATGAAGATGTAGGTGAAGATCTTGTCGGCGTATTCCAGCACCACCTTGACCACCTTCCTCTGCTCAATGTAGATGTCCTCAAAGGCCTGAAGGGGGCAGTGCAGACACACAGTGACGTACAGTGACAAAAGTAACAAAGTGCAGTGGCGTAACGTGGTGTGAAGTGACGTAGAGGGAAGTTAGAAATCAAATTGTAAAGGACGTAACAAAAAGGTTGTAAAGTGACGTAACCTGACATAAAGTGACGTAAAGTGATGTAAAGTGATGTAAAGTCAAGTGAAGTCAGACCAGCGCTCCGGAACTGAGGAGGATCATGAAGATGATGAAGGACTCGAACCAGCTGTGCTCTACGATCTGGTAGCACGTCTTCCTCAACCTCCACCAGACCTGCCCCAGTCCCACCGTCGTGTCGATGTCACAGCACTGAAACCTGGCGACACACACTGCGGCAGACGAGACACACACACACACACACACACACACACACACACATACCCAGAGCTGTATTTAATTTGTTTACATGTAAAATGTGAAAACTTTTCTCAGGGGGACGTTATGGAGGTGAAGACGTGCTGTTATTTCATTTACTGACTCTGTGTGCATGTGTGCGTGTGAATGTGTGTGTGTGTGTGTGTGTGTGAGTCCTTTCTTCTCTTGTGGACGTATGAAAGTAACCAGCAGTGTCTTCAGGGCAGCTGGCTCCGTTGCAAACAGCCACATGTCATGTCAGCTTTGTTGTCGCACACAGACGACCTGCAGCGTTAAGTGTTCTATCTGTCTGCTTCATGTGTGTGTGTGCGTGTGTGTGTGTGTGTGTGCATGTTACATTCAGATGCCTTTGAGTATGCAAACGTGTATTCTCTGCAGTGTGTGTGCATCTTTGGAGGCATGTTCGCTTGCATAACAACAAACTTGGACAGATGTTGAGCTTCTGCTTCACCACAGTAACCCTGTGTGTGTGTGTGTGTGTGTGTGTGTGTGTGTGTGTGTGTGTGTGTGTGTGTGTGTGTGTGTGTGTGTGTGTGCATCATTCATGTATTTCATGTATTTCATCAATTCCTGCAGGCAGATGAGCGATGACATGTTACTTCTCTGCTGAACTCTACTACTCTGTTGACAGATTCAATGAGTCCATTCTCAGTCCAGTGAGATTGACAGTTTTATACTCATAAACATGAGGTGTGTGTGTGTGTGTGTGTGTGTGATGTCAGCACACGTTCAACCCTTTAGTTTACAGTCGTCGTCTTGTCCTGTTAACACGTTAGCCTCGTTAGCATACAGCAACAACAATAGCTTTAATATCAGGGCTGCTAATCAACACGCACATGTCGCAAACACACACACACACACACACACACACGCTGACACACGTCACGTATTAACGTAACGCTTCATGTAAAACTACATGTCGAGATGATATTTTGGTCTGAAAACACCTTGGTGATAAACATGTGGTTGCCATGGTAACCAGAGGTGCACGTGTCTTTCAATCAGAGCTGCCGGTTGTTTTGCAGCGTCAAAGAACTTACATTAAAACAAGAACGGATATCGACATGAATACATTTCTGAACTTTCCCTGCGGTGCGGGCTGCGGCTGCTCGAGGCTGATTGCGCCTGTAATTACAGCTCTGATTACCCCGGCTATCTGTGTCCATGGTTACTAACAGGCTTTTCCCTCGTCCACCGGTGGAGTAATCCAATGACAACATGAGAGTGGTAATCCAACACTCAGTCAGCCCACTTGGCTGAGTTATTATCAGAGTCTGTGTGACAGGAATCCGCCCCCCCTTCCTCCGACTGAAAGGCGGCGGCCACTCTTCCTGAACATTGACTTCTGACACCATCGCCCCCTGCCTGGACTCATTACCGACACGAGCACCGGTCGACCGTACACTCACGGCGCCACCTGTGACTTCACTGTAACGTGACATTAAAAAAAAACGGCGTAGGGGACGGCGTAGGGGACGGCGTAGGAGACGGCGTAGGAGACGGCGTAGGAGACGGCGTAGGGGACGACGAAGGGGACGACGTAGGGGACGACGTAGGGGACGACGTAGGAGACGGCGTAGGGGACGGCGTAGGGGACGGCGTAGGGGACGGCGTAGGGGACGGCGTAGGGGACGGCGTAGGGGACGGCGTAGGAGACGACGAAGGGGACGACGTAGGGGACGACGTAGGAGACGGCGTAGGGGGCGGCGTAGGAGACGGCGTAGGAGACGGCGTAGGGGACGGCGTAGGGGACGGCGTAGGGGACGGCGTAGGGGACGGCGTAGGAGACGACGAAGGGGACGGCGTAGGGGACGGCGTAGGGGACGGCGTAGGGGACGGCGTAGGGGACGGCGTAGGGGACGACAACTGCTGATGGACTGTGTCTGTCATGTGACCCAAACCCTTTCCCAACTCTCGGAGCGTGAGAAAACAGAGCCAACAGGAAGGTGAGTGGTGAGCACAGCGTGACGGCCATCTTGTTGTAGTCGGTTTAATCACAAAATCGCTCACGTTCAGTCGCTATCGTCAAGGAAACAGAGGAACGTCAACACAGCGTTCCACACATCCAGACTAGCGTCAGCAGCACCATGTTGTCTGTCGTTTGGAAAGAAAAACAAACATGAAACGGAACGTCGTGGTCTCTCCCCGCCGGCGGTCCGTGAACACTCGTACACCTCAACACTCTGCTCTGAAGGAGGTTGTGTCGAAGCGCCAAACCGGGTCGTCCGTCCTGCTTAAGGACACTTGAGCTGTCGCACCCGAGACCTCGGCGGTGCAGGACATTTGATGGCACACGTGGCGGCCGACACCTCCGCAGGCGCTGCCGCTGCTCGTCGAGGCAGAAACACACACACACACACACACACACACACACACACACACACACACACACACACACACACACACACACACCCTCACAACATTAACCAATGAGCTGGCATTTACAGAACTAATGGGGCGGCTAACCTAACGCCCGCTGTCAGCGCAGATGTGTGTGCGAGCAGGAAGCCGGCGTGAGACACGGAAATCTGTGAATTTGCTTGAGAGTTGAAACAATGATGTTTTGTGCACGCATGTTTGCTCACGATAAACTGTGTGTGTGTGTGTGTTTGCAAAGATAACAGAGGAATAAAGAGCAGTCACGCTGATGGAGGAACAGGAAGTGGTTCAGGACAGATTCCCTGGATGAGGTGAATCAGTCACTGACTGACGGACAGAGGGGCCGGAACGCTAACGGGTCCGATTCATGTCTGGTGAACAGTGGAAAATCTTCTGGACTCACTCCCTGACCCCACGGTTCTTCACATCCATCGCACACACACACACGCGCTCTCACACACGCGCACAGCTGCCATTTGACATTTCCTGTGTGACTCTGGCAGCAGCTGGTGCGCGCAGGAGCACGCTGCTGCCTCAGCGAGCCGGCGCTGCACGTTTGAGGACGGCGGCTGAGTCAGGAGCTCTGAATCTGTTCGGGATCTGTTCGACCCACACACGCATTTCCTCTGGTTCCTGCACGCTCCTGGTGCTCTCTCTCACCCTTCAACCCGCAGTACTACAGTTAGCACAGCTGCACTTTTAGGACGGATACCGTGACTGTCACACCGTTAGCAGCTGCAATACACGGAGCTGCAACCGTTTTATTTGCATTTTTATCACATATACAACTCGTTGCAACACCGTTGCACGCTGTTAGCCGTAACACTGTTAGCTGCACTGTTGGCATGGATTCGGTCACCAAGTGTTTCCTGGTGGCTCCAGGTGTTAGTCAGGCTCCTCTCCATCGACTTTCCTTTCATTCTGTTTTCTCCATTCATCTTTTCCTTCCTCCTTCATGTAACCCCCCTTTTTTCAGTTTCTCAGTCTCTCCCCAAACGATCTGCTGGTGCTGGTGCGTTCTGCCTCCCGTGTGTGTGCCTCTGCGACAGAAGCCGCCTGCTGTGAAGAACTCTGCTGAATCAGGAGGAACGAGGCGTCCCGTCGCCGGGATCGCTGCGACGGACTCATCCATCCTCACCGGTCTAAGCCCAATAAAACACCCCATTTTGCTCTCAAACATCACCTGAGCCTTCACACGTTCATTCCTGCGTTCGGTTTTTGTTTCGTCGTGTCGCCTCAGACCCTGACTAATGTAGGCACCGCAGGTGGAACGTTTGTTTGCTCTCCGTCGGGGTTTTTTCCAGCTGGATGGCCTGATTCTGTCCGCTCTCCCCTCACGTTACCCCTGAAAGTCAAACGAGTGCGAACAAACAAAAAATTGAACTGCAGGTTTGAACTGTACTTCTCTTTTTTTAAATCCAGCAGACGACCGTCCCCCCTCTCTCCCCCTCCCTCTCCCTCGGCCGCGGTCATGCTAACAGCGTCCATGACAAATCTGCAGGAAGAAACTCCTGAGTCAGGAAGGAAATAAGGTGTTTGCGTTTCATCCTCATCGTAAATCTCATGATGAGAGTTCTGGGGCAGGAGGGCGGCGGGTTCGGACTGGCGCTTAATCAAACAGCGATAATGTGACGCAAGCGTTTGTACTCATTAGTACGTGGACGAAGAAAAAACGGACAGAACCACTGTGATGAGACGACGAAACCAGAGAACGCCGGCACTTGACGAAGATGACGGGAGGAGAATATTCAAATTCAGTCATGTGATGAGTCGAGTGTTGATGAAACAAACGATTCATTTGTTCATCTCATCCTTCATTAACTGTGTATCTGTGGTTTCGTTGTATTCGCTGCTGTGACGACTGAATTCCTTCAGGACATTGACAGTGTAACGACACTCAAACCAAGACTCACTGTCGGGGAAACAGTTGTCGGGGTCCATGGCCTCCTCGGCCAGCTCCGAGTACTCGTCCTCCTCCTCCCCGGGTTTCCTCAGGTCCACCGTGCTGCCCTCCGACAGGCTGATGTCGTCCTTCGCCTGGTTCCAGACAAACAGAAGAAACACGTTTGTGATTGTTCTAGCTCCATGTTCGATCTCACTGTTGTGCGAGGTCCAGTTGTGTTCTGGCTTTGGGTCCTGTTCTGGAAGAAATTATACATAAACTCACTTATTACTTTGGCTTTGCTGCATGTTTTGCAGAGTACACCTTTCTCACTGGAAAAAGAAAAAATCTCACCCAGTTTCACCGCTTGTTCTTCTATTTGCACGTACTCCGACAGCCACTCCATCTTAGAAGAACCGCATTTCTTTTTTACTTTGGCTTGCTGAGTGGATGTGTCGCTGCCCGTTCCTTTCGCCATGATATGACGTTAGTATTTGCGTCTCTTAACTCCTGGGCAATACGCCAGCACCGCCAATGCTGATTGGCTGCGTAGAGGAAGTGAACCTGATCGTCTCATTGGCTGGACACCTGTCACTCACGGAGTTACAACGCAACATGGTGCAGAGGACAATATTATCGGTCTAATTGATTAGATTAGCTCTAATATTAGATATTCATGAATACGTTTATGTTGAATTGTATTTTATGCACTGCATAGATTTTCTTGTGCGCTGAGAATGTGCGAGCACTGCGCAACACAGTTTAGAGGGAACATTGCACCGTACCCTACACCGTACCCTACACCGTACCCTACACAGTACCCTACACAGTACAATACACAGTACCCTACACAGTACAATACACCGTACCCTACACAGTACAATACACCGTACCCTACACAGTACAATACACCGTACCCTACACAGTACCCTACACAGTACAATACACCGTACCCTACACAGTACCCTACACCGTACCCTACACCGTACCCTACACCGTACCCTACACCGTACCCTACACCGTACCCTACACCGTACCCTACACCGTACCCTACACCGTACCCTACACAGTACCCTACACCGTACCCTACACCGTACCCTACACAGTACAATACACCGTACCCTACACAGTACAATACACCGTACCCTACACAGTACAATACACCGTACCCTACACAGTACAATACACCGTACCCTACACCGTACCCTACACAGTACCCTACACCGTACCCTACACAGTACCCTACACAGTACAATACACCGTACCCTACACAGTACCCTACACCGCACCCTACACCGTACCCTACACCGTACAATACCCAGTACCCTACACCGTACAATACACCGTACCCTACACCGTACCCTACACAGTACAATACACCGTACCCTACACCTTACCCTACACTGTACCTACACCGTACCCTACACAGTAGCCACACCGTAACCGTGACTGTACCCACACCGTAACCTTGACTGTACCCACACCGTACCCTACACGTACCCTACACCGTACCCTACACCGTACCCTACACCGTACCCTACACCGTACCCTACACAGTACAATACACCGTACCCTACACAGTACCCTACACCGTACCCTACACCGTACCCTACACCGTACCCTACACCGTACCCTACACCGTACCCTACACAGTACAATACACCGTACCCTACACAGTACCCTACACCTTACCCTACACTGTACCTACACCGTACCCTACACAGTAGCCACACCGTAACCGTGACTGTACCCACACCGTAACCTTGACTGTACCCACACCGTACCCTACACTGTACCTACACCGTACCTACACTGTACCCTACACTGTATCTACACCGTACCCTACACCGTAACCTACTCCGTATTGACACCGTAGGTACACTGTTGATGCAAGTGTGAACTGGACTTTGTTTTACAGTGTTTCTGTTGTCATACCTGTTGTGTGTCCTCATAGGTGTTGTGTGTCCTCGTAGGTGTTGTGTGTCCTCGTAGGTGTTGTGTGTCCTGGTATGTGTTGTGTGTCCTCGTAGGTGTTGTGTGTCCTGGTATGTGTTGTGTGTCCTCATAGGTGTTGTGTGTCCTCGTAGGTGTTGTGTGTCCTGGTATGTGTTGTGTGTCCTCGTAGGTGTTGTGTGTCCTGGTATGTGTTGTGTTTCCTCGTAGGTGTTGTGTGTCCTGGTATGTGTTGTGTGTCCTCGTAGGTGTTGTGTGTCCTGGTATGTGTTGTGTGTCCTCGTAGGTGTTGTGTGTCCTGGTATGTGTTGTGTGTCCTCGTAGGTGTTGTGTGTCCTGGTATGTGTTGTGTTTCCTCGTAGGTGTTGTGTGTCCTGGTATGTGTTGTGTGTCCTCGTCAGGATCACTTTACACTGTCGAGGGTGAATGAGTCACATCTTAAAGTTGTGTAACTGACGAGAATCCTGGCTTCACCTCGTAAACCGTCACACTGCACGCAGACACACACACACACAGACACACACACCAGCAGCCTTCAAAGATCCTGTTTGCTGAGCATCATGGGAGTTTGATTGGACAAAGGAACGAGGGAGATGGAGCGACCGGCTTTCACAGGGAGGAAATTTGGCAAATATAGCAAAAGGTCTGGACAAAGTCGCAGCGGGGTGTGTGTGTGTGTGTGTGTGTGTGTGTGTGTGTGTGTGTGTGTGTGTGTGTGTGTGGGCAGGTGAGCGAACCTGAGTCAACATCTAACTCATGAATACATTCACAGTCTGGGAACAGAGAGCCAGCGCTGTGACGAATGCCAGCCTTCTCACACACACACACACACACACACAAAGGCAAAGCCAAATGGACTTGAACACACACCTGGATGATGAAAGCACGCACGCACACACACACACACACACACGCGCGGTCCAAAGCTCCTGACAGTCAGTAATGAGGGTTTAAATTCCCCCAGACGAGCTGATGGAGCTGAAACGTCTTTTACAAACCCAAAGGAAAGAAATCACACTTTATTTATTTGTACCGGTGAAAACTTGTTCTGTGGCCAAACAGAAAAAAAGGCTGAGCTTGTTGTTGCTGTGGCGATGGCAGCAACATCTTGGCGCCGCGACCACCAGGACGTGTTTCATGACATCACAGCACACACACACAACATTCTTTGGAGTTTTGTGAATTTTATCTGCAGGAGCAGAAGTGATGGACGGAGGGAGGGTCTGATGCATTCTGGGAGATAAACAGACCGACTGCTGCGGACAGTGACAACAACGACAACAACAACAACGACAGCGACGTCCCCAGGGTTTATCTCTGACAACAGCAGCAGCGATGGTGAAGGAGTGATTCATTTAAAAGAGTCGTTGACTCCCGAGCTGCAGTGATCTATCTGAGATGTCTTCGTGTTCACATTCACTCAGGTTCGTTTTCAGTGATTCGTCTCAGTTGAACGAACTGATCTGACTCCACTGAATAGTGAAGTTTCAGTCAGGGACTCGCTCACCCAAAAGATTTGTGCTTTTGGAGGAATCGTTCAACGCTGACCAGCTGCAGACGTTTACTGCTGCGGCGGTTTGTGTGAATCCGTCGTGAACAGGTCCAGGTTCTATGTCCCATCCATCACCAACATCTATGGACGCAGCATCATCATCCATCGTCCACACCGCACCTGTCGCCGCTAAACGCTTTACGATGGACGGACAGAACACCGACGAGACGTTAGAGGAACGACTGCGACTGGTTCAGAACACAGAGGAAGAATCAAAGTCCCAGCCCACACCTGCATGGGTCAAAGGTCACCGGCTGAGGCTGCTTTTACACACACACACACACACACACACACACACACACACACACACACACACACACACACACACATTCACTGAGAGGTCCAATCACAGTCTGTGGAGGTCCATGTTGCCATAGCGACTAGTTACCTTTGTGAAGAGGAGAGTCAGGTAGAAGGATTGTGTGCTCGTCACAGGATTTATGAGGCTTTTAACACCTGTAAACGCTCCAGCTCGACCTTTGACCCTCAGCTGACCGTGGCCCAGGGTTCACGAGGCTGACATAAGTGTGAGCGGATGACGCGCCGCCAACCTGTAACGTGGGGGCGGGGCCACACGGACGCAGGGAACGTCGGCCTGTGATTGGTCAGCGCTCACGGGGGCTCAGGGGTTCATGCGCCGGCACCGCCCAGATCATCAGGGTTTTATGAGACCGGAAAACTACTTCCTGTGATTTACGGCGCCATTAACGCTCCGGTCGGCTTTTTAATCATGACATAAGCAAACACAGGCTCGATTACCGCCGAGCGCCGTCAGCGTCCCCGGTGAACTACAGAGGAGCAGGAGGAGCTGAGGGGAGTGGGAGGAGCTGAGGGGAGCGGGAGGAGCTGAGGGGAGTGGGAGGAGCTGAGGGGAGTGGGAGGAGCTGAGGGGAGTGGGAGGAGCTGAGGGGAGTGGGAGGAGTGGGAGGGGCTGAGGGGAGTGGGAGGAGTAGGAGGAGTCAGCAACCTGCTCTTCACATCGTCTCTCCAACATTAAGACGCTTCATGGATCCGGAACGATGAGGCTCCACCCCCAGCTGACAACACTGAGGTGGAGGGCAGACTGGCCCCGCCCACTGGACCACACCTGGCCACATACACACACACGGTCGAACTGGAGAGACCTCACACAGGTGACGCAAAAACCTCAGAGTGTCTGCAAACCACGTCTCCCCCAGCTGACACACACACACACACACTCGGGCAGGAACACTCTGTGATCAAGAGAACAGGTGCACAACATGATTAAAGAGGAAAGGTGATGATGAACTGAGTCAGCACACACACACACGACACAAATCTGTCATTTCATGTTAGACACAAAGAGACGAGAGGATGCAGCCAAACATCTTCACCGTCCTCCTCACACACACACACACACATACACACACACACACACACAATCTTAGAGTGACAAAGAGCTGTTGTGTGTCACGAGAGCCCAAACACACACCTGTGTGAGAGTGAGGGTTGTGTGTGTGTGTGTGTGTGTCTCTGTGTGTGCGTGCACACCTCCTCCCCCTCCTCCTCGTCCTCCTCCTCTGACCCGTCGCTCTCCCCGTCCTCCCCCACCTCCTCCTCGTCCTCTGGAAACTCCACGTCTGACTCCCCGGGTGCGATGGGGACGCTGACGGTCAGGTTGGGGTTGGTGACGTAGCTGTCGTCCTCTGGCACCACGTACTTCTCCACGTGTCGTCCTGGGCAGAGACAACGGGGTGTTCACTGACCGTCGGACGTTCAGCGGTCGCGGTGAACGAGAAGGACAGAACCGTTCACGCTCACATTCACACCTACAGGGGATCGACAGTGTTGGAGGGGGGAGGGGATGACGGAGTACCTGGAGAGAACCCACGCACACACGGGTAGAAGATGGAAACTCCACACAGAACGACCCCAGGAATCGAACAGAGACCTCTATCTATGAGGCGACAGTGATAACCGCTGCACCACTGTGTCGCCCTTTGACCAAGAAATCAAAATGTCTTATTTCTGACAATAAAAACCTCTTTAAACTTAAAATGAGACACATCATATTATTATCATTATTACTTTTTTTAGACATTTATCACAAACCAATTAATGTTGCTGACTGGACGATTTTTCTGTTTATTTCAAATGAATATTTTCTTGAAACAAGTGAAAAACGCAGAGAAGACTTCGACTAGGAATGAGACAAATCACAAACTGTTTGTAGCCTGCATGTGTAGGCTCCGCCCCCATCATTACCAATGATGCCGCCGTTGGCCTCGGTGTGGACGCTGCTCAGCCGTTTCAGCTTCAGCATGGCTTTGGCCTCCTTTCGCTTCTGCCGGCGACGCTTCAGATTCCCATTGAAAAAATCCACCACCTGGAGGGACACGGGGTGGGGGTTAGGGGGGTATCACAGCAGCAGAGACAGCCGGGTCGCCACGGCGGCAGACGGGAAGTCACCTGTCGGCGGCACCAGGCCAGGCCACGGGTGATCCGGTGTATGGCGATCTGCAGGTTGTTCATCTCTCCGTCGTCGTCCGGCGCCGACAGGTTGTCGGAGCTGAAGCTGCTGAGGAGCAGCGCCAGGAAGAGGTTCAACAGCTGGAAGGACCACACACACACACACACATATGTCGGACAGAGAGTCAGCACGACGCCACGGTCAGAGGTCACAGAGGACAGAACAGAACAGTACCGGACACGAGTATGTGTGACATCAGCAGTAAAACAGGAAACTCTTCATTTCAGTGGTCTGTTGAATGCAAAAGGGGGCGTGGCCTAACACACACTTCACCCAGTCAGCAGCTCCTTTGGGTCTTTTTACCTTTTTAAATTGATCTTGAATCAACAATTGTCTGTTTATCACACATGTGCTTTGTGTTTCCTTCTCACTCACTCACACACACACACACACACACACAGCGTCACAGTTTCCAGGGCAGGTGGATTATTCAGTGAGCGTTGAATAATGCCTAAGACTGTTGTTAACTGATCAGTGAGTTTGAGAGTCGTCAGCTCCACTTCCATGTAACCACTGAGAGAGTGTGTGTGTGTGTATCAGGTAGCTGCTCTTTGATAACAGGACGCAGACACCAGCGCTGCAGCTGCAGATGACGCTGATGATCAACACCGGTGGGTTTTTCATGTCTGAGACACACACACACAAACACACACACACATGGGGTCTCACCTCTGGCTGGTTGTTACATAACATGTGACTGAATCCAGAAGCTCCATAGGTTCTGGTTGTGTAAGAGGAAACCGGGCCACTGGGTCAATATCTGACAACGGAGTCTTCTGACCTGTGTGTGTGTGTGTGTGTGTGTGTGTGTGTGTGTGTGTGTGTGCTCATCAATTGGAGCTGGTGATGTGTCGTGCGATAGTGTCCAGCTGTCACATGCCTGGTTTCACCATCCCAGAGCGTCTAATGTGTGACTGGCTGCGGTGGCCCGGACGTCTGACACTGAGAGATCGATGTTGTTGATTGGTTGTCATGGCAACATGCCCCAACAGCTCCACCAATGACCTTGCTGTTCTTTGACCGCGAGCAACACGTCGTTGATGGAGCTGTTTGTTCAAGCGGTGGACGTTAGCCACGGTTAGCTTCAGACCGCTAACTGACCTGGAGCAGCTAATCTACATGTGGAGCTGCATCACACACACACACACACACACTGGGGGGGTCCTGGTCATGAAGAAGCGGGAACGAGATCTGTTGCTCCTCCTTGTCACAACAAAGGACGGTGATCGAACCCCGCTGGAAAAACGGTTTGAAATGTGAGAGTTTGAAAGGGAGAGGAGGGGGAGGAGAGGGAGGAGAGGGAGGAGAGGGAGGAGAAGGAGGAGAGGGAGGAGAAGGAGGAGAAGGAGGTGGAGAAGGTGGAGGAAGAGAAGGAGGAGGAGGAGCAGCGTCCTGTTGAAGGTGCTCTGAGGTGAAAGTGCTGCGTCAGTGAAACACATTCAGCTGGTCGTTTGTCACGAAGAGAAACAGAAACATCTGCTGAACGCAGCAGGTGGGAGAGTGTGTGTGTGTGTGTGTGTGTGTGTGAACTGACAGTGGCAAGTTCAATCGAGTGCTGATGAAACAGCGTCAGATCGCTAAGGTCAAAGGTCACTCACCACCAGGTTCCCAATGACCATGACCAGCATGAAGACCAGGATGCAGAGCGGCTGGCCGGCCACCTCCATGCAGTCCCACATGGTCTCTATCCACTCGCCGCACAGGACTCTGAAGACGATCAGGAAGGAGTGGAAGAAGTCCTTCATGTGCCAGCGAGGGAGGGAGCAGTCCTTGGAGATCTTACACACACAGTCCTGGAGGAGGAGGACAGGAGGAGGAGGGAGGAGGACAGGAGGAGGAAAGAGGAGGAGGAAGGAGGAGGACAGCAGGAGGAGGAGGAGGAAAGAGGAGGAGGAGGACAGGAGGAGGAAGGAAGACAGGAGGAGGAGGAGGAAAGAGGAGGACATGAGGAGGAGGAGGAGGAGGAGGACAGGAAGAGGAGGAAGAGGAGGGCAGGAGGAGGAAAGAGGAGGACAGGAGGAGGAAAGAGGAGGAGAGGAGGAGCAGGAGGAGGAGGAAGGAAGGGAGCAGTTTGGTGTCATCAACCCGCCTCTAACGATCCCAACTGAGGTCAGAGGTCAGAGGTCACCTGGTAGTTCTTCCCAAACAGTTGCATGCCGACCACAGCGAAGATGAAGACGATGATGGCGAGGACGAGGGTCAGGTTCCCCAGAGCGCCCATCGAGTTCCCGATGATCTTTATCAGAGTGTTGAGGGTCGGCCACGAACGGGCCAGTTTAAAGACACGCAGCTGACATGAAGTACAGGAGGAGTTTCAAAATAAGACACGAGGAGGAAATAAGTGACGAGGAGGAGGGGAAGAGGAGGAGAGGAGGAGGTCTCACCAGGCGGAAGGAGCGCAGCACGCTGAGTCCCTCCACGTCAGACAGACCGAGTTCCATCAGACTCAGACACACGATGACGCTGTCGAAGATGTTCCATCCCGTCTGGAAGTAGTAGAAGGGATCCAGAGCAATGATCTTCAACAACATCTCCGCTGTGAAGATCCCTGAGAAGACCTGAGGAGACACGAGGGGACACGACAAGACCTGTCCATCGGTCTCCTGTCCATCCATCCATCCAGTTTCCACTCTCCAGGCTCTCATGAACTGTTTCATGCTGATTTGTTACTGTGTGTGTGTGTGTGTGTGTGTGTGTGTGTGTGTGTGTGTCTTGTGTGTGTCTGTGTGTGTGTGTTACTTCTGTGTGTGTGTGTATTACGTCTGTCTGTATGTCTGTTTAGGTTAGTGTGTGTGTGTGTGTGTGTGTGCTACATCTGTGTGTGTGTCTTGTGTGTGTGTGTGTGTGTGGCGTAGG